>NCKU01000822.1:0-32894 GCA_003675995.1 Dinothrombium tinctorium | reverse complement strand
ACACACATTTTGTGCATTTAAAACCACACAAAATCCGCTCCCTAATGATAGCAATGAAAAAATAGTGAAACTTATAGGCGCAAAAATTATTTTTCTTTCATTAGAAAAAACATGTTTTTAGTTTTAGCCCCTGTTTATTAATATATTTATTCAGATTGCGTGTAATTGACGTTTTTAGGTAAGAATAAGAATGAAATGGTACTTAAATTAAGCATTTATAATAATCGAATGATGTCAAATGATGAAAGCTTTATCGAAACGATGGTGAATATTTAAAGCAAGTGGAATTTAATTCACGAGTAAAAGAAATGATAGACTAGGACTCATAATTTTCCGCATGTTTCATTATTTCTTTAATTAATTATTTAAAAACCAATCCATCGCATCGCGAAAAGTTAACTATGATATTCACAGAAACGAGATTTTTACATTTGGCTTCATTACGAATATCGAATATGGCACTTTACTCAGCGGGATTTACTTTACTTTCTCTTCTTTTCCTTCTCTTAATCACCTCGAGTTACGCTGCGCAAGAAGGTAAATCTCTATACAAGAGAAGATAATATTATGTAACATGCTAACTACTGTTTCAAAAATTCACAGATTATAGATTCGAGCCTCGCAACGATGATTTATTCACGCGGTTAACTCGCGTGGGACGGTATGGACGGATGAAACCGTATAGCAGCGAAGAAATGTTACGCGAGCGACGCAAACTGGCGGGTATTGACAGAAAAGGATTTCACGAGGATGTGTTTGAGGACGATTTCGCTGATTTTAACCCTATGAAGCGTTGGAAATAGTTACAAACTTGTCAATCGCTTTTATTGCTATTGTTGTTTATATAATGAGTTAAAAGCATCAACAGAATAATGATCGATGCATACAAAGAGAATAAACCATAATTTTATTGTATACCTAAACATTAAATAAAATGTAATAAAACCAACTACTCTCCTTTCAAACAGCTTCGTTCTCTCGCGACGATCGCTACCATTTCAATTGATTACTAAATAAACGGTAAACACGATAAACGGTTCGAGTAATACACAATCGAACGGACTCAACACATCATTAAAAGCACAATAAGTTGTAAAGTAGAGAAATAATTCTCGAGTGAGCAGCGAGCACTGATTGAGTGTTCTTTATTGAAGTCACATCCAATCGCCGTTAAAAGTCAATAGATATTATCGGTGTAAGTTTAACTTGTTTGATTCTACAACTCATAATTATAATAAGCGTTCAAAACTTCATATTTCCAATACTTTCGATTAACACATATTATTTTGTTCCGCTGTCGGAACCTTCTTCCTCTTCATCTTCTTCCTCTGCTTCTGCCAGCCACATCAGCCAATTGTTCACCTATAATTGTTCATTAGTAAAAAAGTTTAATAGCTATTAAAAATTTAAATACATGAAATAAAGCCTTTTGTTTTCCAGGGTATTCATCGTTTATTTCATCACGCCATTTAATAAACACTTCTTCTTCCACTAATTCCATGTCGTATAAGGACATGAACCACCGCAACAACATTCCTACATATTAAATAAGGTTTAGATATATGCATAATTCAAATTAAAGAATGGTTACTGTTTGTTTCAAAGAGAAGAAACCAAATCAAAAAACCGAATACCTTATAGCCTCAGATTTATGATACTATACCTCGAGTGTGGAACAATTTGCTTAAAAAAGGAAAGAGTTTTGCTACGGTACAAAAACTATAGGTATATCCATATATAGCTAAACCTTACACTTTATTGCCATGGCTTATAATCTGAGGATATATGATAAGATAGAAATTAAAGCGGAAACAAACCTTTTGGAAAATCCAATTCATAACAATAGCTTTGCAAAGAGTAGAGAACAACGAGCTGAAAATGTGGTTTCTCATGAAGGAAAGCATTGAGAACAAGCTTGTATTTGGCGAGTAAATCCTTTTCATAATCTTTGACGCTTAACGCACTATTGTTCGGAGACTGTCCTTCGTTAAATGTTGCTTCAGAAGCAGCCTGTTTTGCTTTCTCTGTTACATATTTGGCAACACATGTGAATAAGACATTTATAAAGCCTGTAGTTAAATGCAAAGAGCTGTCCACGTTTTCCTGAATCCAGCGGTAAAGTGAAGCAGGCGTACAATCTTCCATATTTATTTGTTGCCATAAATCAAATTCAATTCTTAGCAGAGGATCCAAAAAACTTAAGCCCCGATCTTTAAGTATATCCATTAACCGTTCTTTCTTCCTATCAATTTCAGGTAATGTCAAGAATAGATTGATTTTGCTGTCGTTGAACTTTTCGACAAGCCATGACTGGCCTTTTATTTGATGCAACTGTTTAAGACAAAGAAGAAACAAGGGATAGTGTTGTCCTCCTTTAACAAGCTCAAACGCCTCCTTCAAGGAAATTATCTCATCGCTCACAGCCCTCGCAATAAAGCCTGCAAAATGAGACTTCACTAGAGGAATGTCCGCTTCGAGCTCCGAAAGCTGATTCAAGATATTTGTAAACGCCTGTAGAAAGAAGCGAAACAAATGACTTAATTTGTGTATCGTAAAAATAAAAGTATCATACCACTATGAACATATTTCCTCGAATAACATTCTTCTCCTTCATTTGTGTCAAAAATTTGCTCGCAGCTTCCCGTTCGGTTTCGCTCTTATCCAACGATTTCTTAATAACAACGACCAAAATATCAGATTCGAAACTGTAAAAATAGAATTTAATAATACGATACGCATCAAACAACATACTTTTTTGGTATATTCAAATCTTTCATTTTTTCCATTATCTTATCAATGTTGGCTTTATCTGACAGGAACTGGTTTAAAGATTCTTCTGTACGCTTCATTATTTCTTCTTTGTTGCTTTGGTTTGAATTAGCATTCCGTACATTGCTCTGAACTTCACAATTTTTATTTGATTTGTTAATAGCGTTAGACTTGATATATATCTGATGTTGAGATTCACCACTCTTCATGTTTGAATTAATTGCGTTGACAACATTGTGACTTCCACCTAAAGGTTTGCCAAATCCGACATTGGTTGTTAGCATTGAATTTTGGGCTGGTCTTAAAGATATATCTTTTTCATCTAGTGCAGCAAAATTTTGGAGAGCAATGACTGGTTTACTCGAGTGAAGCGACTGTCCAGGAATTGGTGCACTCAATGGAGGCGTAGTCACCTGAACAGGCTTTTGCGTAACCGTTTGTTGGACTTGTTGATGCATTGCTTTCTTCTGAAATCTTGGAGGTAACTCACGACCACCAGTCCCTTGTGGTTGAGATGCTTGTTGCATGGAAGGTGTAATATTGCCTTGTCGATTGGCATCACGATCACGTTCCGCTTTTTCGCGGTCTCTTCGCTTTTCTTGAGAACTATGAGAGCCTCGATAAAGCGAGTAGTTGTGAATATTAGGGACTTGTCCCACGTGATTGTTAACTGAATTTATCACATGAGGTGGTGAAGGCGCAGGGGGCGGCTGTTGAAGAGGGCCTTGGTGCCCTAAGGGGTTAAGGCGTCTTGACGAAAAATATTGATTGCGCATTGATTCAGCATTTACAGGGACGTGTCCAACCATATTTACGGGAACATAATTTTGCAAAGGAGAAGCGTAATAGTCGTCAAGCAAGCGCTGGCCAGGAAGTGTTCCCGAAGGCATGGAGTGTTGATTGAAGTGTTGCGAACGCATTCCTTTGGATAAATGTGTGTTCACTGAAGCGTAGTTGTTGAATGGCGAATTGTATCCTTGAAGGATGGCGTTTGGATAATGCATATTCAATCCATAATCCTTCGCCGCTTCTTCTCGAATTTGATTTATAGTCTTCGGGTTCTGTTCGCGTTGAACCCTTCTAGGGACCCATTTGTTTTCCCGCAACTCCAGAACGTCTTGAAGCATGAACCGTATTCGTGAAGGTAGTTCAGTGCTTGTCGCATATCGACTCATTCGGTCAAAATATTGATCCATTCTTGGTTTAGCCTTCTCAGTGTCCAGAAGACGACCAATAGTCTTCATTATCTGACAGAGGCACTCCAAATCTTCAGCCTTGTTTTGAAGTGACTCGTCCACTTTCTTCTTACACAGCTGGTGAATACACATGTGAAGAATGGACTCTTGAAGAAGTTTTTGTTTGCCGAGTTCACAAATGAATTTAATGTTCCCAAGCATTTTGTGTTTGGCCGCAGCCCGCTGCTCTTCGTCATCAACGGAGAGAGGACCGTCGCCGAACGCTTCGGCAGCCTTTCGCCTATTCTCGAACTCATCTTTGCACTTCGCCAACAGAAGCTTACAAAACGTTTGCTGGTCATAAGTCATAAATGCGTTATTAAACAAAGAAAAGGAGAGAATAGTATTACTTACATTTGTATATGGCGTTGACGCAGGAATGGATGAGTTTGTAGATGAGGATGACTCAAAATCGGGTACTTCTTCACTTAATTTCCTACATAATTGGGCATACATAGAACTGTAGTTCGGCTCTTCCAAAGCCTTCTCAAAGATGAGAAGGATCACACCCTTTAAAATGTTAGGGGAGTCCAATCCAACAGAAATCAACTCTTCACTCAATTTTTTGAACTTTTCGGGAGTGATTTTGTTGAGGATTCTGCGAAAAAGGAAGAAAGAATGGCGGTGTGAGAAGGTGTACGAGAGGAGCGAGAAGCTGCGATGGAGGCACTCACCCTCTGACTTTCATGAAAATGACATTATCCCTGTCTTCGGGGGAGATCGCATCTCGTTTATTGATGCTTGGAGGGACCCATCGACATTTTGCTTTCGACTTCGACTGCAAAGGGGTCTCCAATGGTCCTGATCCTGTCCGCTTGGAGTTATTTGTGGAACAGGTCAAAGGACGAGTCACAGAATCGTCCTTTCCTCCCGAGCATCGAGAAGCAGTCGCCCCTTGTGCCCTCTGACCTTCCGTTGTGTCCACGTTAATTTTTATCAAAAATGTAACAAACTGCGACTGAATTACCGAACGATCGATGAACGATTTCACGCGAAACACACGAACACTCAACTGCTGACCACCGTTCAGACACACGTATTAATGGAGTCAAGATTCTTTGTGACGTCGTCTCTGCACCGCCGCTATCGCGTGCGGAGCCACCGTCGCCTCAGCCGCCGCGCGCGATCGCTTTCGCTGTGCCCGCGTCCGACTTGCGTCGCGTCATCGGGACTCTGCTCGTCCCCGACGCGTCCTGCTGTCCGTTCGCTGTTTGCGTTGCTTTCACAGCCCGTCCGATGTGTGCCGCTCGCTGTCCGCCGTCGATTCAGAGGCTATCGCCGCACACACCACGTTCAACGACGGGTTCAATGGCCAGGACCGCGACAAGTGCTCTGCACTAATCTTTCGGGCGTGACGCGATCCTGTCTAAGGAATGCGTTTCGCAATTATCGTTTGAACACTTTAACAAGACGCAGTTTACAGAATTTTGAACGCATGCAAAACGCACGCAATTCTCGCACAAAGTTGCGCTTTGAAGCACTTTCAGACTTTATTTACACATTTTACATTTTTCGTCGAGTGCTTGTTAAACGCTCGTACAAAGTGGTCACAGCTTTCACGATCACATTTAAGTTCACATTCTAAGAATGTGAAGAGAGATTACCAATGATCGCTAATGCATCTATTGTCGGTGTTTGAAGATTCGCCTGAATGCATTTGATTCCCACTGCTTTCGCCCGACAGTCAGCGACAAGTCAACTGTTTTTGTCGCACTCAAAATCTGTCTGAACTTCTTTTTCCTCCTTTGCTGTGGTTACTGAGCCCTGAACTTTTGCGATATTCAACATTTCGCGGAGACCATCGTTCTCAATTCGAAGCTGTGCCAACAATTGTTGATCTTTAAAATGATTCTGGTCGTCGACTTCAACCGACTTTTTCATCACAGCGGCCATTTCATAAATTTTATCCGCCTGTCGTGTAATTATGTCAATATATGAGTCCTGAACGTGCGGACAGCACTTGTTCCCATCTCTCGATTTAATCAAATTAGAAACTTGAGTGCGATACTTGCTCATAATCAGCTCCAAAGCGAACTGATGTTCTTCCAAAGCACTTTTAAGCTCTTTGTTCTCCATTTCCAATTGTCTCAATTGTTTGCTTTCACGTTGAATGGTCACGATTAGCGAAGAGCGTGATCTGTTCTGCGAAATGGAGCTCAACGCTTGCATATCTTCGTGATACTGAAACAAGCGGAAATCAATTAGAATTCGACAAATGCCAGCGACGATCGAGGAGACGTGCGAACGAAGAGCGACGCGTTCGCGTACGATCACCGATTACCTCTTTCATGGAGTCGACGGTTTTGTTCAAGCAATGAGCCTTCGTCAACAATTGTTCACCCGTCGTTTCGTATTCCTTCAGACGAGAGGCCAATTTTTTTGCGTCGTTCACAATGTTCTCAATGCTTAAAGACATGTTTGCAGCCTTTCGCGGAACGCTCAGCCGAACGCTCGCCTCCAGCCGAGCCTCGATCGTTCTCTTCCTCTCTCTTACCTTTGCCCTCGTCGCGCCCCTTTCGCACCGCGCGTCGCACTGCCTTTCAATCAACTTTTCTCTTTCTTTCAAAAATTTTTATTCAAAGCTATCGCCTCTTTTGACTCTTCATTAACTTTTCTTTCCGCTTCTTCACGTGCTTCGGCGTTTTCGCCTCTCTCTTCGCTCTCCTCTCTGCTTTCAATTCTTGCTTTCGCTTCTGAAAGTGCATTAATGAATAGATAGAATCTAGATGGTAATCGCTTCGTTAATATTACCTTTTTGCTACTCGGGCTTTCATCTCGCGGTCGCGCTGAGTTTACGAATCGACTCTTTTTCTCATCATTACTGTCATTATCTTCGCTCTTGCTTTCCGACTCACATTCTGATTCACTTTCATCACATTCACTGCTCTCGCTTTCACTTATCAAAAGAGACGGTTTCAAGGCAGGACCTGAAAGATCAGGTTTCATTGCAGTGATCGTTTTATAAATTATCTCTTTTTGTCCACTTTTCACATCGATTATATCCTTCTCGTAGTCAATGACATGGTCGAGTCTTTGTGGAATGAACGATTGTTTAAACACTTCCTCATCAACTTTCTCTCTTTCGTTGGAATTTTCTGCTCTTTTTTCAGCGATTTCTTGCGCTTTTTGTAAATATTCATCAATATTTGTTTCATTTATGTTTGGATCCGTGACAAAATCGAATAGTTCTTTAACGGACATTGTCAAAACTCCTTTCTTTTTAAAATATTCTGTTACATTCACACAATCTTTACGCAAAAAATCTAATGCTCGCGGATGTTCGTGTTCAACAGCCTGAGAGACATCAATCACACAGAGTTTCCCGTCATCATATAGAAGATTAAACTCGCTTAAATCGGCGTGCACTAATTTGCAATCATTGAACAGTCGCCTCATTAATAGTATACACTGCATATATAATTCTCGATTTTTAGAGTCATTCAAAGAAACGTCCTTTAGCAAAGGAGCAGGTAAACCATTAGTTCCGATGAATCCCATCACTAAAACGTGGCTTTTCAAAAGAAATGGTTGCGGACAATGAATGCCGCTTTGATGAATACGCGACAGATTTCGAAATTCTTTCTCAGCCCAAGTTCTAACCATTTTTCGAGGATTGTGTCTGCAATACCCATGTCGAAAACGAAATTCGCCAGTCACATATTTATCCCGATCTTTGAACGTTAAGATTGAAGTTTTATAAATCTTGATTGCTTTTTCAATTCCGTCGTTGCCTGTTGCGTGGTAAACATTGGCTTCTTTGCCGGTGCTTATGCAGCCATTGATCTCATCAATGATCTGTTTGTTCAGCAGTTTGAACAAAATCATTCTCGTTCGCGGATCGAGCACCTGTTCGACGGTGGCCCTATCCTTTTTATCTTTCACTCTCATTCGCTCATTGAATGTTTTTCGGTCGCTCTCATTCAAAATGTTTACGGCTGTGTGCGAAAGCTTTGTCAACGGTTCCAATTTATCCAAATTAATGCGATTGTAATACATCGAAAGCAGTTTCTCGCCTTTTCCACCGCTTAATGACGCATTCGAAACGTGATCGTTGTCGTGAGCGAAATCATGCTCATCACAAATGTTCTCGTCGCCATCGCTCAATTCAAGTTGTGTTCGCATTTCTTCCGACAAATCATCGCTTTCGGCGTCGTCGAACTGTCCCTCGGTGCACTCACCAAGCCTCGACTCCATTTTCAGTGTGTTCATTTCTCAATTTTCAAAGTTTGCGAAAACACGTGAAACTCGACTCTCACGTGTTTGCTTGTTTGCATTTAATGCGCGCTTTTTAAATTTTTTAAAAACAAAATCAACGCTGAGTTTGTTTCACTTTTTAGCCTTTTTTGATGTTTTTTGATTATTTTATCCCAATTTACTTCTTAGTTTAAATTTAAAATCCTCTCACAAAAGCTCCTCTAATTTAATTCTAGAAATTATCTCTTTAAGACTCAATTAAACAGCCGAATGATTTTTGTTATGTTCAACTCATTCACTTAATATGCTTTTAGCATTTTGACCAGTTTGAACTTATGATCATTAATATTATAATTATGATTCACATAACTTTTCAATTTATCTTTTCATAAGAAAACTATTTTGTAATTCAAGCTTAATTCGGTTTCAAATCAGGTTCTTTCTTGCAAATTCTTTACTTGAAATTAATACAAAATCCAATTTATTACACACACACATACGTTTAAGAAAATTTTACATATTCAAGCAACTATTTGGTCTCTTATGATGTGAGCGTACGCAAACACGATGTAGTAAAATGAAATTAACATATTTGTGAAAATTTCGTATTTTAGTGATCATAAAAAGAGTTCAATAATTGTGCATTTAAAGGCTCGTAATTAAAAATTATTAATATTAAATCAAGAAAATATTAGGTACACGAAAATTGAAACACACATAAAACACAAGACCGTAGATACCACAATCGGCAAAAAGGAGAAAATCTAAATATCTAGCAGGTAAACGGGAATAAAATTTACGCTTGTGATTTGAAACTGCTTACTTTCTTTATCAAACTTTAAATAAAGAAATACAAACTTATTTGAAGTAAAAATATATAAAATTCTTCGCTCGTAGGATAGTATAAAAACTGCTTTGTCAGTTTATTCATCTTCAATATCCTTTCCATTTTCAGTCAAATACTTGATGAAAAGTACTGAAGTAAGTACAAGTAAAACGCGTATAAATGCGCTCATAAGAAAGATGACGACAACAGCGATTGTTCTGCCCATGTAGCCTCCTATGGTATAGAGTTGACACCCTGGAAAGAACTTTTTTCTTATTTAAAGTAATTTTTTAAAGAAATACCTTCTTCATCAGGAAGAATAGAAAGATAGTCACTGTTGTAATCTACGCATAATTTATTCACGCCTGTTAAGAATACAATTTCATAGATCGCAACAGTAAACAAAATTATCAAGTCAATAACTGCTGAAGCCGAGAAAATCAACAACTTCTGGAAGCCAACGTTAAATGAGAGCAAGAGGCCAAACAATGATACAATCAAACTGAAAACCGCTGGGAGAACGATAAACCAACGATGCAATAAGAAGAAAGTAATGATGCTGATCAAAATACACAAGAAGTTTCCGGTTAAAATAACAGGTTTCAATAAGCGAGCGTATTCCATAATGTTAGAACTCGTCTCAGAAGCGTTTTTAACAACGAAAATTATGAACTTCCATTTAAAACTTATCTTTGTTGCTTAGAAGTTATCGAACATATCTGGAGTGCGTTTGAGAAGCGCAAACAAATAATTATCTTAATTTTACCTGCGCTGTGTTATTTCATCAATTGTAATAAATTCTTGAAAGATGATAATGAAATTGAGTATGTTAAAACGGAGACACACCCTGATAATTTACAAATATTATGCACGTTTACTGCAATCTCACTAGATATGCGATCAGAGGTGAAGAAATGATTAAATGAAAACTTTTCTAATTGTTCGTAATTTTTGAATTTTATTGTTTCAATAGAAAATGTCACATAAAATAAAATGACTTCCCTTATCTTATAAGTCAATGAAAACACAAAGAACAATCACGATGTAACAAAATAAATGTTTCTTTATGTAAAAATACATTCAAACAAGTCGGCGTCTTAAGTGTGTGCCATTTAAACTCTTGCTGCATTTCATTAACAAGTCAACACCAATGTAAACAAAACCAACAAAGTCCATTATTGTTCAAGAGAAACACCCTAAAAAATCATTTTTTTAATTAAAAACTTCAAAAAGTCAAGGTGAATGAAGAAAACCCAAAACCAAAAGCAGAGCAACAAATCAACGATACACGAAGCGAGTCCAGCAACAGGTGGACACATACCTTTGATTAAAAACAAGGAATTTTTGTTGCTCTGTGAATGTTATGAACAGTTGCCCGAGAATAGTGGTAAAAAAGGTGAACATTAAAATGAAAAACATTGAAATTGAACTCTTACCCGGGATTTCGCTTTTTGCTCTTTTAAATGATTGTTAGTCGATAAAACAGAATCATTATCTTTTACATTAATTTTGAGCTAAGATGAGCGAACAATGGTAAGCAAACGATTTGGGTTTATCAAGAGTTAGAGACTGCAAAATTGCAAAAAATGCAAATTTGTCAAATAATTACCTCTTCAACCTCAGAACAAGACAGCGATTCGTTTTTCAATCTCAGTTCATTCTCCAAAAGTTCAACTTTTCGTTGTTCAGCCGCTAACGAGTCACTTCCAATTTTAACGAGTGCCTTATAACGAACACATTCTGACTGACACTCTTTGTAGGCTTTTCTTTCTTGAGCTAATTCCTGTTGCAAATCTTCAATAGTTTGTTGCAAACTTTCAAAGTTGGTTTTCTCTTTTTCTAACTCTTCAATCAATTTCTCTTTTGTTTCGAGAGTATTTGAAGCTTCGGCAATTTTTCGGCGCAGCTATTTATGGCAAAATTTAGACAAATTTTTATCAAAGCGAATTCTTTTATATTGAAAAGCATGCCATGCGTTACACGATTTTCCTCTTTTCGTGGAAGTTTAGGGTTTCGCAGGTAAAAAAAAAATTTAAATTTAAAAATTTGAAAATTTCAACCAATTAAGACGTCTTCGGACTTTCATACAAAACAAAATAAAAATACTGCGAAACCGAAAAATTTGAAAGAAAACCCTACATGCTGTTGGTTGCATCGTGCAATTAAATTGATTGTTTCGAAACTTAATCTTTATAAGACAAGGCATACTTTTTCAATACCTGTTATTTTTGCTGACCTCATCATACTGTTTTTCCAAATTTTTTCGATCTGATTCTTCTCCACTCAATTTCTTTTGCAATTCAATCAACTTTTGTTCCATGTCGGCAATTGTTTCTTGCAAACCAGCGATTTGCTCAATTTTATTTTCTAAACTTTTTTTTTCTGCAATTAATTTTTCAATGATGTTATTTTTTTCTTTCACAACTTTGTCAAATTCGCTTTTCATAGAAATGTCCTAAGAAAATCAAAATAATAAAAATATAAAGTTAGAAACCACGAAAGATTACTTCATCTGTGGAAACCATAGAATCAACTTTTTCACGATTGGCAATGACTCGATGCTGATGAAGTTCTTCACAGAGTGTTTGAAGCGACTGATGAATATTGTCATCGTTGATAGGAAGAAATTTTGAAAGACTGTTTACAAGTAAAATTCGTTCGTTAATAAGTTGTTGCTGTTTTTCTTCGGTGCTCTGAAGAGTCTCTTCAAGTTTCTGTCTTGCTTTGATTTCTTTGGCCAAAGATTCGGCAAAATTTTGTTCGGCAATACTTACAGCTGATTCGATTTTGCTGTTCATTTGCTTTTCTGCGTTTGATAGAGCCTCGATTACTTCCCAATTCTTTTCTCTGAGCTCATCGTTTTTTTTCCTTTGGGTTTCGATTTCGTTCTTTGCATTCGTCAGCTCTTCTTTGAACTTGTTCAAATCCTGTGATAATTGCTTCATCTCGACCTCCTTATCGAGATTGTTGCAATTTTTGTGTTCTAACAAAAGTTTATCTTTTGCGATTAATGTCTCTTCTAACGCTTTTCTTTCATTGTTTAACTGACTTATTTTTTCGTTCAAGTGTTTCAATTCTATCTGCTTCTCTTCGAGCGCTTCTTCCACATTCTTTTTCAGAGAAATATTCTCACTTTCCAGACTATTGCACTCTTTGCATTTTTGCTGAAGTTCGTCAACCAACGATGCTTTAGAAGCTTCGACTTGTTGGAGCTGACTGCTCAACTCGTTTAATTTCTGTTGGAATGAAAATTCGTCTTTTTGCTTCGCGTTCGCCAAAGATTTCAAATGCTCATCTAGCTGCTGAATTTGAGCCTGCGACTGCTGTATGGCGAGTTGACGCTGTCGTTCATGTTGTTGCAAGCGCGATTTTTCCTCTTGTACTCGAGAAAGCTCATCCGCCAATTTCGCTTGCAATGCCTTTATCTCGTTGCGATGCTGCTCCTGAATTATTAATTGCTGCTGTTGATAACGAGTGTGAAGTGATTGTAGGTCTCTTTCTCTCTCCACCTTTTCCTTCGCCTTTTCTTGTTCCAATTCATGGCGAAGTTCTTTCATTCTTGCCATTGCGGCTTGGGAATTATGCTTTTCTGCTTCCAATAGCTGATCTTTTTCACGTAGTTGTTTCTTAAGTGCATTAGTTGGATCATTTTTCTGTGATAATCGAATCAAGTGAAAATTTGATTTTCAGCTTACCAACAACTAACCTTCATCCATTCGGACGATCCATTCGATGATTGTTTATTGAGAAGAGCGTTTATTAAAAGTTGAATTTCTTCATTAGTTAGAATGTTGCTATTTATTTGCTGCAGAATGTTTTTAGAAGGAACTTCGCTTTTTGATCCTGCAAAAATAAAAAAATTTCAAATTCTTAACAGTTTATAATGAGGTGCAATTTAAAGGAGATAATTTTATGTAATTTCAAGTGCCAACTCACCTTGTTCAAGATTTGCGTTACTTGCACTTTTCTTTTTTGACTTTTGAATTGAACCGTTCGATTTTGCCGGTTTTGTATCCTCGCTGCTTTGCACCAATTCTTCGGTCGCGTTCCCATTTACGGCAACAACTTTAATATTTTCTGAATTGTTCGCTTCAGATTTGATGGTAACAACAGGTGAAGCCTCGGGTACATTTTGATTTGTCACTTTTGGAGCTTTTTCGATTTCTTGATGATGTTTCTTCACTTTCGCCAATTCCAACTCATCTTTGGGTCTCAATAAATGGAAAGAGTTTCTTTTCTGAAATTTGGGCTCCATGCTTAACTTAGAAGAATCATGCTGTTCAAGCTTAGTCCCAACTTCGGCTTTAACGACAAGAATTGGTTTTAGCATCTTATCGCTGCCCGAAGAAATATTTCGATGGTGAAGTGCGCTCTCTTTCTGCTCGTCTACGCGATCATCGATCAGATCGGGCTCCTTGAAATCTACATGTTCCGCTTTTGATTTATGCTCGCGTTTAACGTTCATTTCTCCTTTCTCTGTCACAACTTTAATTTCCGGCGCCTCTTTGTTCGATAATTCGGCGTCACCACTTGATGTAAAATCGGCAGTAGCTTCCTTCTCTTTGACTTTTTTCACTGTTTTCTTGCTTTTATCCTTTTTCTCTTTTCTAGCTTTCTCTGCTTTTTGCTTCTGCGAACTGCTTTTGAAGACAGTGTCAATATTGTTGCGTTTTCGCTGCTCTTCCATCACTTCGTCAAAAGTGCGTTCTTTAATCGCGAAATGTGAGGTCAAATAAATGACGAGTGCGGAGACGACAACACACGCGATGCAAATCACTGCAGTTTCGATGTCCATTGTTTACTTCGTCGCCTTCGCTTTGGAAATAGAGAAAAGCTGATTTTCGAAGTGCGAAGTGTTGAAAACGAATCTTACCGATGAAACCTTCGCCTTTTAGTCGTCGTTTTCAAGTGTTCGAAAAAGCGTCACATTTATGCTTTCGGTTGCGTTTCGCGAAACGAATACGCGAACACTTCTCGCAGCGAACGTCGACGAGGGCGGCGCTCCCTGCTATCAGGACATTCGTTTGCGCTAAATTCAAAGCTTGGTTCGTGTCACTGAGACGTTCGCCCGTTTCCTCTTTCGGTTCGCGTTTAATTTCATTGGTCTTCAAATTCAATCAGATTCCGAAATAAACGTATGAACAGTGATTTCAACATTTATTTCAAAAATATTTGCGAATCTTATTCACTTCGAAAATTGAATGTCGTCCTACACTGAATGATACTATAAATACCAACTGTTGATTTTAGCGAAGCAAAAATAATTTTTTCTTTAATTTTTATGTTGCAATATGTATCTCATTGCCGATTGCATTCAATTTTTGTAACTTTTGTCTCCATTTTTCCTTCACTATTCTCTTGATGTTTGAATCGAGAACGTTAATCGAAGTTTGCTTGCGAATTGCATATTCAAGCTGATTGAGCAGAGCAGCGTCAGGTTTGAAACACACAAAACTTGTAACCACACATGAATTCGGACTTCCAGTTCTTCCAGTTCTTCCTGCGCGGTGAATGTAATCGGAAGTATAGTGGGGACATTCATAATTAATTATGTGAGAAACCTGCGGAAACAACTTGTAAAATAAAAGTAAATATAAGGCGCTATACTCTTGTTGTGTCAAGGCCTCGGGATCCTAAATCAGTCGCAACAAGAATGTTAGTTTCTCCGCTTTGAAATTTCTTAAAATTCTCTATCCTTTCATCTTCAGGCACTTTTTTATTCAGGCGTAAACAGGGAATTTGATGTTCATTGAGATAATAATAAAGAAAATTGCACATCGGGGTCCTATTAGTGAAAATAATAGTCGCTTTCTTTGCTTGTTCATTTTCTTGTGCCATTCGAATAATCTTCATTTGTCTGTCTTTTTTATCTAAACGAAGAAAAACTTGTTTCACATGTGACATGATGCAATGCAATTTTTCAGTGGAAATCTTCTCCAATGATTGAACGTCGATATAATTATCGAGTGCTTCTTTTAGATTACTGGGAAAAGTTGCACTAACAAGTACTAACTGACAACCAAAATTGCAGTCTTTGTTTTTAAACTTAAAAGAAAACACATAAAGCATAAAGTTAAATTTTCAACCTTTACCTTTAAGGTTTGCAACAAGTCCCAAACAGAATAAGTAAAACTGTCATCTAATAAAGTATCAGCCTCGTCGAGTACCAAAGTTTTCACATTCCTTAAACTGAGAAATCCTTAATATAAAGCTATCATTATAAAATGGACACATATACATTCACATATACCTTTATTTACATGTTGAGTAATAATCCCAGCAGTTGAGATTAAAATATCATAATTAAGGTTGAATGTGCAATCTTGAGGCTTACCGCCAATCGTAACCGCAACACCAACACTAGAGCAAGCTGCAAGCGGCCTGGCGACGTCTGCAACCTGCAATGCTAATTCTCGACTAGGAACAACTATAATTGCATATGGAGCTCTTTTGTTCAACAGTTCTCTATTTGATAGCTTCATTCGACGAACATTTTCAATTATTGGAGTGAGGTAAGCGAGCGTCTTCCCACAACCAGTCTCCGCGGAACAAATTACGCCTTGTTTCGAAAGTATAATTGGAATCGCTTGCTTTTGAATGTTAGACGGCTTCTTGTAATTAAGCGCGTCTAAAGCTTCAACAATTTGATCGGATAAACCTAATGAGGCGAACGTAACCCCGCCGTCGTCTGAATATAAATCATTGAACGGATTCGGCGAGAAAGCGTGAAATGTAATTTTGTCGCCAATTGTTTTTCTTTTCTTCCAAGAAATCGAAGCGAGTGAAATCTGCGTGTCTTTTCTGTACGTCTGTCCCAAATAGTGATTCAACTTCGGATTGTTTTTCGACGAGATGAGCAAAACATTTCGATTGCCTGCTCGCGCCACACGTTCGAGAAACTGTTGCTCTTCGCGTTTTAGCCGCGCTTTCAAATGTTTAATGTTTGCCTCCAAATATTTGGGAACAGTGATTACAGGCAACTGATTCGGCACTTCGAAACTGGCGAAATAGCGACGAGAAATCGGAGCGATCGCGCTTTTCAACGCTTTCATTTTTGGTTTCACTTTTCTGTTTTGCAAAAGATGAAAACACGCGTCGCAAGTGTGGGGACCATTAACTCATCACGCCGCACCCTAGCGGAGCGAGACCAATGCGTGAAGTTTTACAGCTAATCTGATCAAATGTAAAATTCATTTTAAAGCCAAATCAGTTTGACAACTTTTTTAAAATTATTTCAATATAAAGCAGCATTTTATTCGATCCAAATTTTGTTTTATTTGCTTTGATTGAAAAATCTCTCGAATTAACATTCTCAATTAATTACTTTCTCAATTTATTGGGTCTCATTGAGTAAAGCCGATTCAAAACAAAATGTTTTGATCATCGAAAGTGAGCTTAACTGCAAAGCAACTTTAACAAGACGCTTGATTGCAACTTCTCAATAATCGAAATATTTTATTTCTAATAGACTGTACTTCAGTACTTCAGAAATATTTTTCGACCACTTTTAACGAGAAATTGTACCTTAATTTTCTCTTAAAACAAAGATTGAAAAAAGTACTTCATTTCTTTTAAAAATTTCTTCGTGTGAAGCTAAAACGAATTCTCTGAAATAAACATAGAATGTTCAAGCGTTACACTCGTTATCGTATGCCAAAGAGAAATAATGTTCTGTGACATTTTTATTTTTTGTATATTTTATCTCTTATATCTCTCGTTAGATCTTTAAAACTTTGAAGCCAAACAGTAGATAAAATTTGCATTTTAAATTTTAAGAAATTCAAGTGAAGATAAAAAACACGAAGATAGATGTTAGACTTTGAAATGTGATTGTAATAGTAACATGCAGTGAATTGAGAATCATAACGGAGATTTCGAGGAATCCGGTGTCAAAATGCTTTGCGAAAACCGGACAACAAAATAATTACAAGATAAGCATTGAGCGATTTCAAATAATCGAGTTATTCAATGAAACGCGTATCGCATTTTAATTTACACACCCTGTAGAAAAGAGCTTTTGCCCGAAAAGGTTGCATGAATAAAAGAATATGTGTTTACCTCTGGTAACCTATTATGAAAAATCGATTGATTCTGGAGTCAAGCTATCGATTTTAGCAAAGTAAATGTACTTCTGAACGCCACGGAAAGAAACTAGGTAAGAAGCCACAATTTTTTTTTCGCTCACTTAATCAATGCATTAGCATTCTTCACCTTTACGTCGTAGACTGCGAACATTTTTAGGGAATCTGTACTATAACTTTACTCTTAAGAGTTTAAATAAGGGCATCGTTTATATTTTGGCAAAGAAATGCTATGTCTGCCACTAAAGCAAATTTTTATACTTTGTACAATGTGGACTGGTGTTTATTTCAATTACGTTTGTTACTCTGTGATAGCACCTTTTTATCCACAACTCGTAAGTAAATTTTCAAAAATAAAAAAGCTTCAAATTGTCTTTGTGAATATACAGGCATCGGAGAAAGGTCTATCATCATTTCATTATTCCTTTGTGTTTGGAGTGTATAGCTTTGCTCAACTATTTGTTAGTTGTATCATCGGAAAATTTGTAAGTAATTGTTAGCGGAACGCTATCCATTCCGTTTTTTCGTCCGTTCTTCGATCTCTAACGTTCATAGCTCAAATTCTGTCAAACGGATTTTATGAAACTTAGTACATGAGTAATATACCAACTCTAAACGGAGCTTTCTTAGGCTAAATTTGATTTGACTTTTCAATATAAAACATTATCCGTAGTTAAACGTGGTTGGTCCTAAATTCGTTATTGTTTCTGGTCTTTTCCTTACTGGTGGTTCAACTTTTGTTTTTGGATTTCTAGAAAAATGTTCAGAAAAATACTTCTTACCATTGAGCGTTGCAATTCGAGCTTTAGAAGGCGCAGGATTTTCTGCTTATTTTACTGCTGTTTTAACTGTTATCGTGAAGATATTTCCAGCAAACGCAGGTTATTATGTGGTGGGTATTATATATTAAAAAAATTCATACATTCATTGACATTCATCGGTACTTGCAGGGCTTAACCGAAACAGTAGTCACTATAGGCATGATAACAGGTCCACCATTTGGAAGCTTTCTTTATGCGGTAAATTAACTTCTGTCCATCATAGAAGATGCTTGTCATGAAAATTTTACAGGCTGGTGGTTTTAGGCTACCTCTTGTAACTTTTGGAGCAATTATACTTTTGGTTTCTGGGATTGCGATGGTAACTTTTCAAATAGAAGAGATTGACTCCGAAACTTGTTTTACGTCGATCACAACGAAAGAGTATAAAACGCTGCTTAAATTAAATTCGACATTATTAGCAATGGTTTGCGTAACTTTAAACGTGGTCACAGACAATTTTTTGCTGATAACATTGAATAATCACATCAAGAGTTATAATTTGCAACCAGTTACAATTGGATTTATATATATGTGTCTTTTCCTTTCATACGGCTTGAGTTCACCTCTAAGTGGACGTATAGCGGATATAACTAATTTAGAGTATATATTGCAGGCGAGTGGTGCTTTCATTTTAGTTATCTCTTTTTTACTCATTGGAGATCTGTTTGTTCGATCGAATGAGAATCAATTGTTCGCAGTGGTCGTCGGACTTCTTCTTAAGGGACTTGGCGCAGGGCCACTGATCTGCTGCTCTTATACAGCTTGTCTAAAAGCAATCACTTTTCGAAGGTTAGCATCGCAAGATTTTCGGACATTCACTATGGTTTCAACTGTGATCTCATTCTCTATACCTCTTGGGTAAGGAAAAATCTCTTTTTTAAAGTTAAAAAAGAAAATATTGACAGAAATCTCATTGGTGGTTCAACATCTGGTATCATGTATGAACATTTTGGAATGAGGTTATGTGCAATTATTTACGCTGCAATTTTTCTTTTGTTGACTGTTGTTTGCATCATTCAAAGCTATGTTGAAAGAACTTTTTTCAGAGTAGTTTCTTTACTTGAAAATAACACTTTACATGAAACAGAAATAATGCCTATTTGTTGGCAACAAACAATTTATACAACAAATGAAAATATGCAATCGTTTAATAATAAAATATCGCTCTAATTTTTGCTATCAAGGAGATTAACTTCACAGATTTTCATTCGTGAATTTCCGAATTCATTCGGAAATTAGAAAAACTAAACTCTTCCCAAGTGATAAGCTCACAAAAAAGGTCTAAGAATTGATGTGGGTTTAAATCTCCAAAACGACTAAAATGAGGAATTCCAAACTTAATAAGCTTAGGACCACAGCCAGGAGCCCATTTTCTGAAAAAAATCAATTAACTATTTTTTAAGATAAAGTCTACTACTAACTCAAGAAATGCAAGTATATAAGCTGTACGTTTTGTCATTGCCTGTTGAACAAAAAATATGTAATCAAGCCAATAGATAGTAGGTAGTTTTTCGGGTAGATCTTTTCGAGGAGTGAGCCGAACCATAAAAGCGGAGGATACTTTTTGCTTTTTCAATTTCTGTAAAATTAATTTAAGCTTGATTAACGATTGATATACTTTTTTGTTGTTGCTTTACATTGGAGTTTGTACCGATTTTCGGTTCGAAACAATCCCACGGCACTTCCGCTAGAAATTCAACATCGAAAAAAGTGTTGTACAAAACGCTCGAGGATCGATAGTTATTCAAATTCCGTTGTTCGGCATTCCCTTTCATATAACTATATTCGTAACAAGAGACAAAAGTGAGAATTTGTGCACGTCCACAAGTAAAAATCCCAGTAAGATGAGCCATTTGTATAAAAAGTGGTCTTAAAAATTTTGTTTCGATGATTGGCGTCAAGGGTATGATCATTTTAACGGGAAGAGGGTCGCTCCACGAATGAATCGGAACAGAAGCGAAAAGAGCGGGCAGTGTTGAGGTGCCTTTGAGGCTGTCTTTTTTAATCGTACGATTGATTTCAATCAAATCAGAATCACATATTTCTAAATTTGACGGATACTTGCTTTCTAAATCCTATAAAGGCATAGAAAGTTAGAAGAAAGCTTAGAATGATTAGCAACATTTTATAATGGAATTTGTTTGCTAATAAAACTCAAAATTAAAACACTATTTACTTTCAAATCATCTATGAACTTATGACCACCCTCATCTACGAAAGCTCGAATACGTTGTGCACCAGCTTCAAGCAGCGCTTTGGTCAATTTCCCACGGCCAGGAGATGCTTCAAAGATGAATGCATTTTCTGTCTTTAAATCTTCACTAATTTGCTTAACAACAATTTCGATTAACTGTTCATCAACAATGTAAGTTCGATAAGGACACTTTGGCCAAATTTGAATTCTTTTTGTAACATTTGGTCCGACGCCTGAGAAAGTTAGGCCAACTTTGCCCATCGCACTGTTCGCATGTTTTACGATCAAATATTTTGGAGTGAAAACTTTTTGCAAATAGTTTTTAATGAACATCGCTGCTAATGAAAGCGAATATCAATGAAATAGCAAATCTTTAAAATGAGCGTTTCGATTTTTATTGATTTTCAAAAATAGAAATTATTAGAGATTATTTTATTTAAGTTTGTATCATGTTTGAATGTTGTTAATTTTGCTTTCTTGTGGCAACTTATCACATTCAAAGGACCTGTTGTGTGATTATCATGAAAAATGAATTTGCGTGTGTAGAAATGTTATCTAGTTTATTTTGTAGAACTTAGAAAATTAACGAAAGTCACCGTTTAATGTTTCCCACTGCGGTCCCACTCTCCCGCGCTCGTGCTGTTCAAAGATTTTTCTTATACATTCAGTCAAAAAAGAAAATTATTTTCAAACAAAAATTATTACTTTTAGTCTCAACCCCAATGCATTTTGAATGCCCACTGGAAAGGTGGAAACGGGATGAAAATATAAATCTCAAACTCTCCCGTTTTTCGTGAGTTAATGGGCCCTCCCTTCCGGTCCATAAATCCATAAATCGCGTATCCCGTAAACCCTTCCCACGAATTTAACCTGTTATCCGTTGAGCCTTAAAAGCCAACATTACTGTCTACATGTATAACTAGAGGTGTGCAAACCATTATCACAAATTTCATTCCCATCCCAATACCATTATTAAATAATTTTTCAAAACAAATTGCGAATGTATTGATTCGCTTTTCGAAAGCAACGCATGTTTTCGCGAAAAATGCATTAAAACTCGGCGAAAACCGAACGCAAGAAATGTTTTGTTATGTTTAGCGTTTTGTTATTGCGTTTAGAGAGAAAAGCAAAATGACGCACCTTTCGCGTTGAAAAAGCGCGGTTCGCATTGAACAAACCCTCCCTTCGCAACGAGAGACGAAGTGAGGAGCGATGAGAGCGGCGAACGCTGCGAACACTGAGAGAACCGCTCACGAATGCGGTCGCATTGAACTCGAAACGAGTGAATGAATCAATTAATGAATGTCACTCGAAAACGACGCGAAAAGCGAAAGACGCGCGAAAATCGCATTGAAAAACAGCGAACAGTGAGACGCGAGAAGCGAAAAGAGTAAAACTCGAAAGCGCGAAACAAAGAGTGAAGACACGAAAAATCGATTGCAAAGTGAGACGCAAGCAGTGCTCGTTCGCAAGTCGTTTGTAAGTCGGCGCGGTTTTGAAAATACAGGCGATCACTGAATGCTGAGTGAGACTCGCCCCTAAAATGGCGCTCTATTCTTCGCATTGATCTCATTGTTTTCGTGTTCTCACCTCATTTAGTGTTCAATTCACACTTGAATTCATCGTTCGCACGTTTCTCTCTTCACTTATGTTTAATGTTTATTTGCGGTTAAACTGACAGCACCTGTTTGCGTGCAATTATCACTCGTCGACAATCGGTGCGTTTAGAATGTAGTGCTGTGTTGTTTTTCGCGAACTGAGCGTACGATCGTTTTTTGCCTTCTCTAACTTCATTATCGATTCACACACATCTTTGTCTGATTTGCAGTCGCGCGAAGCGAAACATGGATCTGCCGAAAGCCGAGACCAACGGATGTTCTGAAAGCGGTTCGCTCAATCATAATTCAAATGTTTTGCAGGTTTGTCGATTCTCACCACCTTTTCACTCGAATTATCGCACTTTTGTGTAAATCAGGACACTGTCACGAATTTGAAGAACGCTGTTCAGCAGCAAATTCGTGGCCAAATGGTTTTTCAAAACGAGTCCTCGAATGCCGACACAGTGCTCACCGAAACGGTGACAAATATGGAGCCGGCTTCTAAGCCTCAGTCAGTGCCGTTGTCGCGAGTCGCCGAAGAAAAGATAACGAAATCCACCACCGGTCGTTGCAATAAGAAAAACGACGTGAAAGCGGTGAAAAAACCACAACAAGCGACCAAAAATCAACGACGAGTAACTCGTCGTTCGCCGAGCACAGTGTCGTTAACGAACAATCACAAAACTGAAGCCACTGTTCAATTGCCTGTCGCACACAAAAGTTCGCCCGATGTGTCCATAAATCAAATGAACTGCAACTCAAACAGTGTCGCCATTACGAAAGCGGGTAAAAGTGCTCAAAGAACAGTTAGTTTGAAGTTAACGGCTTCACCGAGCAATTCAACGTCTTCGTTACAAAATTTATCAAAACGCGAAGAAAAAAACAAAGGTAGGCGACGCAAATTAGCTACCATTAGCAAAGATGCGATAAAAGAAGAGATCGATGAACCTCGTGTGAGTAAAAGAGTCAGGCTTCAATATCAACCATTCCAATCTCCAGAATCACTGGCAATCACTCCGACTTTCTATAGGAGTACGCCTCCGTCGAGAAATGCAGAGGATAAAATAATTGTGTTTAATAAAGGCGATTTTCTCGCAGTTCGCAATGAATCGGGAAGTTTCTACATTTGCAGAACTGCACAAAATGTATATAAAAGCAGCAAAAAATTTAAAATTCAATGGCTCAATGATGAAAAAGATCCGAATATCTACACTCCTGATTTTTATGACGTAACCGACTTTGAATGTGTTCTCACGAATTTGCGAATGATTAGACTCGACAAAGGAAAATATCGACTTCCGGATGAAGAAAGACAACGCATTCTTAACATTCTTCAGCGAGCGCTTAACGTAGAAAGAGGTGTTTCAGAAATTCCTGATCCACGGCAGGTTGCTATGGATGGAGTTGACGTTTCGATCGTTGGTAAAGCAGAAGAAGAAGAATTGATTAAAATAAGTCCAAAAATCGAGACGAAGTTAGAAAATATAAAACACAAACCTGTCGGACGTCCAAAGAAGAAGACAAGCAAGGAAAAGGTTGCGGAGAATGACACTACTCAGGACAAAGTTCAGACGAAGGTAATAAAAGGGCAAAGAAAAAATGCGCGAAATGCCAATCGTGTTTCATCGAATTCAAGTCCACTCCAAAATCGGAGAACTACTCGTTCTGCTAACGCATCAAAGTCACCGTCATCATCAGCAACTGTTAAATCTCCATTGAAATCGCCTGCAAAAAGTAAACGGGTGGGAATAGATTCGGTAGTTAGAAAGCTTAGATCAAAAGCACGCATCAGCAACCAATCCAAAAACGTTTTTGACAAAGTTTCGGTGAAAACTCCACGCACCGTTAAAGAAAAGAAGAAGAAAATGTCTCCAAATCGCAAGTCGCCTATTGGTTTGAGTGAAATCAGAAGACAAAAAGTGAAAGCTCAATTAGAGCCAAAGCCTGAAGTTACTCTCTATGAACGAGATCCCACATTTGAAGCACCTTTTGCAGATTTACCATACATTTCATCGCTAGCCGAGAGTAGACTGTTAATAAAAGCGGTTATTGTGAAAGATTATGATTTGTTGGAAAGACTTATGACAGAAGAGAAAGTTTGTTCGTTTTGTGTCAAGCGATGTCTGGCTATTAAACGAGACGCCTTATCCTTTGCCATAGAGAGGGAAGACCTGAAAGCAATCAAATTGCTTACGGATCAGAAGTATGGGGATAGATTTGCATCTTTTCCAGATATAATTACAATAGGAGATACAGCTACTTCGCCTAATTCATCTGTGTTCGGTTTCTCATCAAAGTCGAACCTTAATCGCGGTCGTCGTGAAATAACCAATGCATTACTCAAAGATATTGACACTGATTACTGTACTCAGAGACAAAAAATCAATTTCTCTAATGATATCATTCGAGAAGCGTTACAATTTGGAGTTTCAATAGAAACTTTACGAAAAATGATTTCTATGAACCCAGAAAAAATCGACTCAACAACAATAATGATATTGAATAACATCGTTACAGCATTACGTTTTGGTCATAGAGAATTGGCGGGTGAATTAGTCGATATGGCAATTATTAAAGGTGGATTTGGTTTCAACACTCTGCACAAGGAATCATTGCTAAAAGAAGGAGAACCATTTTCAGCGTTTAAACCTTCAACCGTTCGCAAAAAATCGCATTTAAATTCACGCATAACACCTATTCACTGTGCAGCTTTAAATCCAAATCCGTATTATCTTTCAACCCTTCTTCAATCGCAACCAGATTTTAGCCTTCAGGATAATGATGGCTGGCAGCCTATCCACTATTCCGCTGTTTGCAGAGGAACAGGTCCTTTGGAATACCTAATCTCAAAAAGCATCTCAACTTTACAAACGGATAAAGAAGGGAATACTCCTCTCCATTTAGCTTGCCTTACCTCTGCCATTCACAATGTTGAATTAATTCTTTCTCATGAAGCGAATTCATGTAATGATGGTTCAAGTTGTATCGAAAAACAGAACAAGGCAGGTTTAACACCGTTGCACGTGGCTGTTGAAAAAGGCTTCGCTGATGTTGTTCAGATACTGTTACAGAGTGGAGCTGATGCTGAAAAAACAACTGCAGCCATGAATGATCGTCTCACTCCCCTAATGATTGCAGCACAACACGGCCATCTTCCCATTCTTAAAATGTTAGTTGAGAAGGGTGTTGATGTGGAAACGACCGATAAAAAACATCGCACAGCTCTTTTGCACGCCGTCATGAATGGTCATGCGAATGCTGCTTCTTATTTATTAAGACTTGGTGCAAATCCTGACGCAAAAGATAATGTTGGAAATACTGCTGTGCATTATGCCGCTGCCTATGGTTGGTACTTTTGTTACAAGCTACTAGTGGAAGCAGGCGCAAAAATAAATGAATCAAACGATGGGAAAGTTACACCATTATTAGTTGCTTTTCTAAAAGGCCACATGGGTTTAGTTGAATTGATTGCACAAAAGGGTATCGATATTAACTCCCATTTTGAGGATGCAAATGGTAAAGGAAAAAAATCGTTTAAAATAAATGACATATTTACTTTTTAAGGTATTACTCTTTTGATGGAAACTGTCATGTCAAAACCGGGGGAGTTATTTCTTTCAAGACTTAAGTTTTTAATCGAATCGCAAAATGTCGACTGTAAAAAAGTGGATTTAGAAGGAAACAATGCTGTAAGAATCTTTTTTCTCATTGAGCGGTATTTTTTAAATATAAAATCGTAATGTTTCAGCTACATTATTTGGTAAGAAGCGAAGCAAACAATAACAACTATTGGAAATCGTACGACGAAGAAAACGTAAGTCATTTAACAAATTTTTCTACGAGATTAGACCTAACCTTGCGAATATCACGCTGTGCTTTACCTTACCCCAATGCCTATTCATTTGCATCACAATTTCAATTTACACGTAATAGTGCGATGAAGAAGCAATTTGTGGTATGGAAGACGTGGATGTGAGTGATCACTTGCAAGAGGAACGATTCTTGAGGATTCGGCAGAAAGAGGTGCACTGGATTCACATTCATTATGCATGCTTCATTATTACAGCTTTTCCTTTTAATTTTTGTGCTCTCTTCATTTTAACATCTCTCTCATATTAATTTTCTTGCGCAAGAATTCTGTGATTTGACATGAGCAAAACAAATTTTTTCAGGTGGAGAAAAGTCATAAAAATTCGCTGTATGAAGCTGCTAGAATGTTAATAGAACATGGTTGTGATCCAAAAGCTGTAAACAAACACGGGGAATCGGCTTTTTCACTTGCCGCTAAGCATGGATGCTTTACATTGATGCGAAAATTTCTTGAAACAGGATGTCGCATTAATATGACAGTAAACGAAGATGGCAATACAATTCTGCATTTGATCGTTACACACATTTTACAAGATGGTGCATCAGAGTTTCTGCGTGTTCTTTCTAAGGAACCATCGGCCATAACTGTGCTTAAAGAAATGGCTAAAATCTACAACGTGGAGGGGAAAACTCCTTTATTGATCGCATTGTTTAGATTCAGATATCTTGCAAAAGAAGAATTCAGTGAAAAGAGGAAATTTATCGATTTTATTCGATGTTTAGTCGATTTATTAGAGTCTGATGTTGATGCTTTCGTGCAAAATGAAGAATCTGATAAAGACAGCTGTTTGCATGTGGCAGCAAAATACTGCTCTTCTGAAGTATTGGCAATACTCATCAATAAGACCTCGAAAATTGACGTATTAAATGCTAATCAAAAGACCCCCTTAACAGAAGCACTTCTAAATAAAAATGAAGAGGCTGCTAAATTTTTGATTAATAGTGGCAGTAATATTAATTTCAAGTCTGTCAACGATGGCGACAAGTCTCTACTTTTAATTGCTGCTTCTTCACAAAAAGCTTCTCTCGTTCCTATTCTTTTGAAAAAAGGCGCCAATGTAAAAGAAGTTGACAAAGAGAGCCTAAATACTGCCTTACATTTCGTTGTGTTATCACCTCACAAAAAAGATGCTTTTCATGCTGTTGAAGCTTTGATTGCAAATGGAGCTGATGTTAATGCTAGAAATAAAGATGGACGAACACCTCTTCATCTGGTTGTAAATGCAAGACAAGGCGAAACTGATGCTAGTTACGAAATTGAAGAGTTTCTCATTGAAAGGGGAGCAAAACTCGACATGAAGGATAATATTGGCAGAGTACCCTTGCATTATGCCTTTGTTAAAATTGATAAAGAGGATGATTTCTCGTTTATCGATCCAGTTGAACTAGTAATACTCACGGCTAATGGTGATGAAAAAGTAATAAACAGCGTCGATAAATTTCAGCACACACCTCTTCATAAAGCCGCATTTCGTGGAGCAACAATTTCGTGCATGCAGCTGATCAAAAACGTTTCTAATATGGATGCGCTCGACAATAATGGCAATACCGCATTGGGTCTCGCTGTACTTTATGGCCACGAGAGCTGTGCCCTGATGTTGCTTCAAAACGGTGCCAATTTCACCCTTTCACTTAATTCTTCAGAAAAGAACTCAGTTGAAAGTGATAAGAGTAATATAAAGATAAAATGTTTGATGCCAAATCGGAAGGCCAAATGCACCATTTTACAAGAAGTGATTCGAAGAGATTGGCAAGGAATGTTATATTTAATGCTCGAACAATTGGAAAAAATGGGAAAAGGAATTTACAGTGCCATAGAAGCAGCAATTTGGGCACATAGACTAAAACTTGTATATAAACTGATAAGAAAATTGAAAACAAATCATCGAGGATCTGCTGAACGTCAAACCCTTTTCCACATTTTAGGTCAATGTGTCAGGTCCAGCGATGACAAACAACTTCAACTGGACATCGTCAATATGTTACTCTCGAAAAATATCAATTTAAACGCACTCGATGAATCTAATTCATCAGCCATTATATATTCTGCAATTAATTGGAATTTTGTCTTATGTGAAGAATTCTCTCGTATAATTGGATTTCCGATGATTGCAAAACAAGAACCTGATATTTATTTGAGAACACCGTTTAATGCCGTCTTTTGGAACATTGGAAATGAAGAAATTCCGACAAATATGAAAGATTGGTGCTCTAATTTATTAGCGCACGGCGCTGATATAAATTCGCTATGTTATTATCCTGTTGCAGAAGAAAACCATTCCGACATTAGTTATGTGAACCCCGCTATTTTGTGTGAGAACCAAATGAAAAGAAAATACACTCCGTTAATCATCGCTGTCATTAAGAAAAACTACAGTGCTGCCAAATACCTTCTCCAACATAAAGCCGACGTTAATCGTTGCGACGATTTGGATCGCGCGCCATTAATGCATGCTGTTCGAATGGTAAGTAAGCTATTGATTTCAGTACTTTTTCAGTATATTGGCTTTCAGAACGATCTGAAAATGGTAAAATTGTTGTTGAATCCTCGATATGATCCTGACAAAGATCCAAAACCTTGGAATTCTCGATTTTTGACGTTTAAACAAAGCAGCAATGCAGTTTTAGACGCCAGAGACCAAAATGGATGGACAATAACTCATCATCTCGTAGCACCTTTCCCAAATTCAGAAAAGACCAACAGTGAAGTGATTCTCCGGCTTCTAGCACGTGTGGGCACACCACTGAACGCAGCTGACAAAAAGGGATTAACTCCTTTTCAAATCGCCTCTGATTGTGGACTGAAGCATATAGTTGACACTTTACAAGAACTTACAGTTGTTGGAGAATCTAAATGAGGTTGGTTTTACAGTCATGAATAGTTTTGTTATTAACTCGAATCTGTTAATCGTTTCAGCGAAGAGAAAACTGAAGTGGTATGTGTTGGAATACGAAGTTTTATAATGGAATTTTGTTTTGAATAACCAATCTTTATCGTGTATATAAAGCTCAACTGTTAGTTTTGATTTGAAACTCATTTTCACAACAAGTCACTTCTTTTTTCCATTTACAATATTTGACTCGCATATATACTGTAAACCTTTTTCAAAAACAAACGTTCTTTGAGTTTATTTTATGTGAATTTTAGCCTCAAAAGTTGTAAAATTTATTTTAATTAAACAGAATCATGTCGTAAACTGACGCCGCTCTTTCGCCGTTCGCAGAATGGTCGCTTTCAAACCCCATTCAGCGCGAAACGCAGGAGGAATCGAAATTGAATTTTGCGGACATTTGTGTCAATTAGACAGACGAGCGACAAACGCAGCAACGAACGAGCACCGCCATCTTTCTTCTCGCCGCAAAAGCAGTGAGATGTGCGATGATCGCGATTTGAACGGATGCTCGCAGTAAACGCTCGCCGCAAACGCATGCTTTCGAATGGATCCTTTCATTGAAGAAAGCATTCGAAAGCGGCAAAAGCAGTCACTTTTGAAGCGAATCATCGCCAAGTGGCCTTTGCAACGATATCTCGGAGTGTACGCTTTCTTACCGTTGTTCGTGGCGTTCGGCGCTTCGCTCGAGTTTTTGATGATCAATTGGACTGTGAACGGAACCAATTTCTACAAGACTTATAAGAAAAGGGAGATCGAGAGACGACTGAAGTATCTGTAATGCCGTACGGAATTTCGTGGACTTCTTATATAACTCGCTTGTCGGCGATAATTCTTTCGATGTTTGCAGGTGCACAATTAGTGCATCAGTTTTACCAACCGCTTAGCGATTTAGATTCACTCGTTGAGGAAGCGAAAAAAAGACGATTGAGCGAACAAACTGATATTGAAATTATCGCTAAAGAAGTTGTTGAAAATAGTTATAAGCGTAGAAAGCAGTAGTGTTTATACAGTTAATAAAACAAAAATTCGACACCAAGCCATTTCAAAAGTGAACGCAAAGTTGACACTTTCGTTCCCTAAAAAATGGTGAGTGTTGTTTTTTGTTTTCTTGACTGTACTTTGTTTCAAAAAGATTGAAGTTGTTTTCATTTTCAAGCAAATAAAATATATTTAATTAATAACATGTTATTAAATTGTAAGCTGTTGAAAATCAAAACAAGAGTAAGTACTACTTTCTAGACAAAAAGTTAACATTTTGTTCTGAAATATGCTTTTTGTTGACTTTTTGTCTAGAATAGTACACGTTGTTCATTTGAAAATGTAAAAGCATAGTAAAATGTTTTACTTATAGTATTTAACTATATTATGCAAAATTTATATTGCCGTATAGTTCGGTACATAGATGCACACTTTCATTTTGATCACTTTTAAAAATCATTTCCTCATAGCGAAACTCTCTCACACACCAAAATAAAATTTCAATGAAAAAATTCGAATAAAACGGGCTTGGTAAGTAATATCCGCATATTCGGTTAAAAGCGGTTTTGACGCCCGAGAAAGGGTCCGATATCAATGCAAGCTTTTCAAACACCTGAAAAACCTATTGAACAAACATCCCAAGCAGTTCTGAATCTTAACAATCCCTCTGCCGAAAACGGCGCCGATTCTCGCTTAGAAGTTATGTCGGGCAAACCCGGTACATGTAAGATTATGTCCGAAGGAAAAAATATTGTAATTGGTATGTTTATTATATCATAGCGGAAACAGTGGCTATAAAATTTTTTTTCGAAAGAGGCTTTATTTAACCTGTCCGGTTATTCAAACGCACAAACACCGGCACTGGAGCTAGCCTAAGACAAGCGGAACAAATTGAATTAATTGAGGCACTGTTGCATATTATGAGGCTAAGAGTGTGGTACGCAATATCTTAGAAATAAATTAAAGTCGTGTTTACTTCACGAACATGAAAACCGCCTTGCGGTATTTCCAAATTTTGACCGAATTCGATGAAAATTTAATGAAATCCGACGTAACAAAACTCTTTTTTTCAATAATATTGGGTTACTCAACAGAATGAAAATGTCTTAATGATTTGCTTTTTAAAAACATGGTTCAAAGGATGTCAGAATGAGCCAAAATGTCCTGTGGGTTGACCGCTTTCATGATTAACGCTGAATGACCATTTTTATTGGGTGTTTTTTAAGCTAAAGAGTTTTCTGACAATCTCTGAATTAGAAAGAGATTAAGCGCTCGAAATCTCTTGAAATTTAATAAATTTCAACAGAAGTAGGTGGAAAAGATGCCAAAAATAAGAAAAAACTGGTACTTGCATCACTCTTTGTTACTCAAATTTGAAACAATTTTCGCGTGAAAAGCGTCCTCGATATCGAATCTAAACTCGAGATTTAAGTTTGAGGATAGAGCAAGTCGAGCCTTTTTACATTTCCGTATGAATAAGCATTTCGAAAAGTAAGAAAAGTACAAAATTTAAATTTTCATGCTGTCTGCGATCGAAGAAAGGCAGCCCGAAATAGCTGCCTATTCTCGCAATAGATCAAATTGCTAGCAGAGTAATAATAGTGTTGACTTTTTCCGGATTTAGTTGAGTTATTCTTTTATTTGATTTGATTTTGGGCGTTTGTAAGTGTATTGTACTTATGAGACAAAGCAAGTTCGCTTTTTCTGGCCGACGACAGAGGTGTTTCGAGACATGAAAATTATGTTCGTTTCTTTTTCTAGCTCGAGGCTTTTCTCGAAGTTTTTTTGGATAACTTGGCACTAGACTCGAAATTTTGTTTGAAGCTAACTTTGTGACAATATAAATGTGATAAAGAAAGGTCTGACAAGAAGTTCTATTATATGCATTAAACTCTTGACGATTCTCTTTCAATAATTGGATGTTTTGAAAAATGATTAAACGAAAAGCAATTCTGCTTTGCTTTCAACGGTGACAAATGACGAAAAAAAAAACTGAAGTGAAAGTCACTCACAATTACACACTTTATTAGAGGAGAAACACAATAAATGGAGAGAGAAACGAAGCGAAGAATTATATGGAATTAAAGTTTATCAATAAAATAAAAAGTTAAGCGTCAATTGTTGGCAGAAATAAAGAAGTAATAACTCTTGTGTGCTAATATCCAGTTACTGTTACATTCTGACCTCAAATAATATAAGTGAAAAAATGATTGAAACGAAACTAGCATTTCGCTATTTACTTAATTTTATTGATCTGTTAGCAACTGCTCTGTTTGTATCTAACTTTTCTTGGGAAGCAAGCATCGTTTTTAACAGAAATTTTGCTGCACGCTTTGTCCAACTCGCAATTTCGTCTTCCTTTTTAAATGCTCTCATCAGTTTTCATTAGCGAGTTTCAATCAATTTGAAACAAGCAAAGTTTTCTGATGAAGTTTAAAATCTCATCGCTTTTGTTTTTTGCTCTGTGTTTACGACCGAATACTTCCAGTTCTTGGGATGAGTGGTGGGCTTACGAAGGAATTTCAGGTATTCTATGCATTCATTGAATCGCTTTTATACAAAATGTTGTTCGTTTTTCGCTTTAATTACTCATTTCGCATTTAATACTGAGTTTCTAAGTTTAAGATTGCGCATTTCGAATATGCAATGACGATGAAAACTTTGATAATTGCTTTAGAAATCTGACAAAAAATTGATTAACAGCTATCATTTGAGATTTCGAAGTAAATTAGTTCTTTCAGAGTTTTAATTTCTTTTGAACGTGTATTTGTGTTGTTCAATGATTAACTTCAATAACAAGTCGAACAAGACAACTTTTAGACATTGAAATTTTCAGACATAAATTTCGGTCATTCAGCCGTTTTCATTTGATAAGCGAACAACCAACCGACCGATGAATTCAAGTCGCCTGCTCATTATTTATTTAGTTTTGACTTTTTAAAATCCGAAAAGCTAAGGTAAAAGCCTCAAAGTATAAGGCCAAGGTATAAGCAGGGTACCCACCGATATGATATACATTCTAAACCTACTTAACTCGAGTCCATCGGCGATACGGCGAAAGCGAAGCAAATCAGTTTTTTAAATAAGATTAAAAGCGATAAGTGTTAAAAATGCGAATAATTTCTTAACTTACCATTGATGAAATCGAAAAAACAATGAGATTGAGTGAAGAGGCTTGATGATTGCTCACAACTGTTGTTTAACAAACGAAGGACAATTCATGAACTAATTTTTTTACAAAATAAAACAAGTCACACTGAAATCACTTATTATTTGCACACGTTAATTCCACAATTGTAAAGTGAGTTTTGAAAAAATATTTGTGAATTTGTTATAAACAAAATGAACATTTCACTTTGCGTTGAATTCAACTGCTTGCAATCGCTTTTAAATGTGATAAGAAAGCACGAAACACTGTGTTCAATTTGCTGATC
>NCKU01000821.1:0-32903 GCA_003675995.1 Dinothrombium tinctorium | reverse complement strand
AAATGAAAAATAATGCGCATTACAAGACGTGTACAAATGATAAGCTAGCGAGACATCTCTAATTCAATTTAAAGTTTTCCTCTCCATTTAAGCTACTTTTTCAATTTGGTTTGATACAAACTCACATTTTGAAAAATCTTATTTAAGTGATTTAAAGCTTTACAAAAATTTAGTAAAAATTTCAAGAAGAAAATAAAAAAGATTTTCTTAAGAAGCAGATGCTAAGAGTATGATAGCTTGATGCCATCGAAAATGTCGCATAAATTTTGATCTTTTCACGATTTTTACTCTCAACTCTCGAAAGCATTTACTGAGAGTGAAAAATAATTACTTTAACAGTTATCTCAAAAGTTTTGTTTATTTTAAGCGAAATTCATTAAAATGAACTAAATTTAACGCAAAAATAATTCGCCGCGACGTGCTGGAAGAGAATAAATTAAACGTTTGACATAAATTAATGCTTCTTATCAAAGAGTAACATTTACATTTACTGTTTTGAAAATCGTTGATATTTTACTTGAAACAACCAACGTAATTTGGCACATCTCACGATTTCGATTGCAAAAGTTTAAGATTTTGCCGCAAATAACTTGTGTGTGTGTGTGTGCGTGTGCATCACTTTTGGAAAATTTCAGAAAAAAAAATTTTTATCGCCTGTTAAAAAACGCTCTTGTGATTTTCTTCTACTTCGCCTATTCGAAGAATTGCTTTTTCTTCGGAACTCTCATTTTTCTTTTCTCTCTTCTCGTGTAGTGATGAAAAATTTTTTCAAACACCGCCCAAGAAACGCTACATAGAAACGCTTTTTATCGAAATTTTTTAGATCGCAAGATTTTTACTCTTTCGTTAACACTTTTTTTTGATGCAAAACTTAAGAATTGAATCGATCAGATAAGGATAAACTCATAGATTTTTCAAAAAGTAAAGATTGTTCATAAACTTTCGGAAATATTAACATTCCTGTCACAAAATCTGCATCAACTTTCCTCCCTTTACGCGATAATATTTAATCATAAACATGAGAATGTTCAACTTGTCATCATAAGATGAATTCTTTTTTTCTACAAATGTGATCTTTAAGTATCGATACAGCATTAATTGTTAATTTTTAAAAAGTTGATAGAGGAACGTAATTATTTCCGAGAATGTAGATTTTTCTAAATTTTTAATTTTTTTTAAATAGCCATCATAGTTTAAAAGCGATTCAGCGAAAAATTCGAAAAATTGACAATCACGAAAAAATTTAAATCAAAATTTGATTTTACTCACTTTTTATTTAAAAAATCTGAATAAGAAAGTTCGTGCAATCCATTTTAAATAAGTTTATTTAAGCAGTTGGAGCGTTTTTTAAAAACAAGGAATTTGTTTACTGTAAAAATGCAAATTGCTTATTTGTTTTATTTCGAAATGGTAAAAGCGAAATGCGATCGCTCTGCAAGATTAAATGTTTTAGTTATCCCAATTACTGGCACAAATTTTTTTATGGTTGCATTTTATCGATCTTTTTATGTTTGTTTCCTCTCAAATATTCATTTGAACATTTATTGCGATTGATGCTAAATAATAAATACGAGCTTTTATAATTTAGAATTAAATGTTACGAGCTCCAAGCCATTTGTCAATCAAAAAAAAAAATTCAAGAGTAATGCAAACATTGAATTAAATTAATGTCATTAATAGGATGGAAAGAAAATTAATTGTAATTTTAATTTAAAATTCTTTTGATTTGTACTCTAAATATTGTTTATTTCATTTTACTCTTTATTCACATCTTTCAAAAATTCAAATTATATCATAAAAGTATTGAACTAGAATAAAAAAATCATTTCTTTCCGATATCATAGCAAAAGCTCTTTTGAAATATTAGTTTGTCTTATGCGATCGTATTTGAACGCGATATGTCTTCATCACTAGTTTTAGCTTAAGTTTTCAAATATTTAAAAGTTGTATAGAGAACATCGAGTAAAAAACTTGAATAATGAATAAGAAAAAATAAGATGAATTGTTAGAATGTGCGCATTAAAATGGCAGCAGAATTTTTTCTACAGTAGAATTTACGAATAGTGTGTAGCGACAACAGCCTGAATCACCAGAAAAGAAGCTTGAATACTTTATTAAATACGAGGAGAATCAAAATTAATTTGATTCAACTGCAGAGATGCTTTATTTGTTTTAAAATTTGAAGTGCTTCAAAAGAAACAATGAGTAAATGGAAAAATGGAATCGACGATCAAAAGATTATCAAGAGTAAAATGCGATGGTCAAATCCTACATAAGCAACAAGAATCTGAAAAATTCGCACACACTATTTTCTCAAAATTACTCAATTTTAAAATGATATGCGCATTTAAATCTTATAATTTGAATAAATGTTAAATGTTAATGTTAAAAATTTTATTCTCTTCGTCAAAACTTTTAAATCGTGTTTTACTCTTCTTTTAAAATTGCTTCTCTCGTGATGCTATTATGCATTTTGGCAGAGAAATCAATGATTGAAATATAATTTTAATGCTCATTAGTTTAAGGAATAATTGACAGGAAGTATGCGTGCAATTAAATGGATGCCTCGTGATATGATTTTGATACAGATTATGATTACATCGATAAAATACGCATTGACGTACAAAATTTACGTAATTGATGCGTGGATGCAACTAATTAAATATAAATGATGAGATTAAAAAACAAAAATTGACATTTTCAATACATTTTTTTTTTAATTTGAAGATTAGACTTGATTAAATATAAGATGTTATGGGTAGCAAATGATGAATTCGTTTAGATTAAGAAAAACAGAAAACAAAAAAATGTCGCCGTCAACAAATAGAGCAAATTAGAGCACAACTTGAAAAGAAAAATATTTTTCCAAAAATGCAGTGCAGAGCAAAATTTAGATTGATTTTGAATATTTGATTTGAATATTTTTCAAGCAGAATTATTGTCAAGATTTACTTTTCTCACAATTTTAACTTTTTGAATTCACAAAGCGAAGCAAAATTTTATCTCATTGTTTTCTTAAATTAATTCCTATTCAAATTTAACGAAGTTCGACAGGCAACAAAATAAATTTTATTACCAAGAGAGTAAACATATTTCAACAAATTGAATTGTTTCGCGATGAAGTTTTCCTCTTTCTATTTTAACTTTCTTACGTTTCCTCATTTGATTTAATTTGATTGACTGAGGAAAACTTCACTCTGCAATTTCAAAGAATTTCAAATATGTTTTTAAATCTTCACTAATTTAACGTTTTTCAAATCTAAAAAAAAAATATTTCAAAAATTTGGAGGATAAAATCAAATTAAGAGAGTGAAAGAGCGACAGACGAACTCTCTGCATTCAAAAGCTAAAAGCCAAGTGCTTGTCGCAGAAAAAAATCGTTTCGACTTTTTTTCATTCGAAACTAAGAAAATTTTGAATATTTTTCTCGCTAAAAGAGTGAAAAGAAAAATCTTTTCTCGCATTTTAAAAGCGTTTTTATATTCAAGGCGATAAAAACGAGTAATGAAAAGTAACATCGTATGTTTCGATGCGGTTTTCCTTTTTAACTATCGTTTTGAAAAGCGAAGTTTCGGTTTCTTCTTTATTAAACTTCTCTAGTTTTTCTTCTTCTTACAAGCACTAGATCTGACCGAATTATGTGAGTAAGCGGAATAAGAAATCTCCTATCTAAATAAGATTTACTTGCACAGCATTCTTTCACCTGATTTGGCGCAATTTTGTTTTCACTTAAGCAAGTAGCGTAATTCAATACCAACTTTTGTCTACATTCAATTTATTATTGATAGCAAATCTTGTGAATTGCAAGTTGAATTGCTTTATTTAGATCTTAAAGAGATATCCAAGCGAATATGTTGCAACATAAATTCAAATTTTGTAATTTTTACCTTCAGATTTTTTTTTTGTCTCCATGTTAATGTAAAATCACTTTTGTCTTTTTTGAACCCACTTGAAATGTTAAAAACGAAAATAAGCTCAACTTATTTAAAGATATTATGTGGAAATTTTTCATGTTTTTTTTGTTGTTTTATTTCATGTTTAAAATCTACAATCTTAGTTCAAGTCTCCGCAGTAAAATTATCGAATTTTCTCTTGTTTCATATTGTTTCTCGTTATGCATTTCTTTTTAACCTCCAAAGAGATTAGATCAATAAATAAATAAATAAATAGTATTTTTATCTCGAAAATTTTGATAAAAAATTCACTAGCATTGAGGAAAACTTCGATAAAATTGTTCAGAAAAATTTGCATAAGTTTATTTGACTCATACTACTACTCACCATTTTCTTCCTATATTTAAATCTAAAAACAAATTTTACGCGAAGCAGCAAATAATGTTAGCTTTGTATTCACTTAGGGAAAAATTTCGATGATAGGCTTGAGCATAAGAATAGAAAATTTATTGATCTGCTCATATTTCAAAGAACATGCTAATGCTTAAAATCTTAAGGCGTTTTTCATACACTTCAGATCAAATGAAAATTTCTTTAAAGCCTCTATTCATTAGATTCATTAGAATTTTTTTCTTCTTCTTTTTCTTATTAAAATGAATTTGAAGTTTTCTTTCATCTATTTGCTTTAGAATGGCTTTGGAATAAAAAATATTTTATTAATATTCAAATATGAATCTCGTTGAAAAATTAGTTTAAAAATTTAAATAAATATTGAATATTTAAAAAATAGAAAAGTTGAGATAGACAAATTTCAATATTTAAATTTCGATGTAAATATTTTTTGTTTTATGTCCTACTCTATTTAATAAATATTTAATTAAGACAAAAATTTTTTGTGGACAATATCTTTGTGAATTTATTTTGTTGCTTAGCAAAAAATTTGTGTGCAAAAGTTTTATCACAATACCACTAATTAAATATTAATAAAACATCATTTCGAAAGCAAGCCCTACTCACTTGAATTTTGAACTTAGCAAGAAAAACAGGTGAAGCTGTGCTGTTGATTAATTTATTTATTTATTTCGCTTTAATCCTATTCTCGACTTCTCAAAACTCAAGCGTAAGAATCTCTGATTTGCCAAACAAATAAAAACATTTCTTATTTTTCTTGATTAAGAAGAAAGCTTAAAATAGCAATTGCTGAAGAAACTTCATTCGTGCATTCCTCTTTGATAGCAAGAAAATGACGGCTCTTAGTATCACAAACCTAGCATAGCAAATAAATTAGAGTGCGTTGCATTTCATGCCTTTTCAACATCTGTTGCTAAATTTTGAAAGTTTACCTTCTGGCTATTTGTATGTAAAAACTTATATAATAGTCCAAGCAAATCTTCGTTTTTAAAATGGATTAGTGTAAGTTAGAATCTCTGATTTGAGTAATCAAATGAGTTACTTGATTACAATTTAAATAATACATTGACGTTTCGTAAAGTCACAAATTTATAGCTTCCTCATTATATAGTAATTATTCAGTTGGGAACTTTTAAACGTTTGCAAATCTTATGTTGAAAACTTTGATCTTAGTTTGAATTTTTGGAGAACAAGATTTTAAAGATATAAAGAAACTTAAGAGGCTCGAATCTAAATCTTCACTTAAACATTAGTCTCTTTCGATGCGCGACTTTCTCTTTATTCCCGATCTAATCACCACTTTAGAAAAGAATGAGGTGAAAAATGTCTCTCTATTATGCCATAATAGAAACGGCAAAAGAAAAATTAAATAGTTTTTCAAAAGCGAATTTGAACAAAGTTTACCTAAAAATCCTAATCTTTTGAAAATAATACGAAGCAAAGCCTCGACTTCAATTTTAAAACAAAGTTTTCTCCTTTCATATCAGTGAGCGTCGAAAGATCTTTTTTATTTTACAAAGCAATACTTTCAAAATTCTGTCACAAACTCACTAACGAAAACATTGAAAAAATTAATATTGTTTATTATAAAAATTTCTTTTTTATAAATATAATTAAATAACTGCCGATTTTACTTATTTTAACTGCCGATTTCCCGACCGATTTTGCAATTTTTAACTACCGAAAAATCACATCTCTAGTTATTGCATAAAGCGTGTCAAATAAAACTCAACAACTTTGCTAAATTATAAAAAACTGATTTAAGAATCAAATAATATAAATAAGATATACTCAAAAGAATCTTTGAATTGTATTCTATAAATATTATGACTCAAAAACCTTATAATTATTGTATAATAGTAGAAAACTGCGATAGCTTGCTCCTACGTATTCTGCGGAACTTTTTTTATGATTTTTGTCTAAATTTGTGAAAATTATTTCTAATAAGATTTAAATCAAATTTTTATTATTATTTTTTTTTAAATTCAAGCTTATATACTTAAAATGTATTGTGAAAAATTTATAATCCTGATTTATCACTGTCTTGTGTCTTCCATTTTTCCGTCCTTGCCGATTTTTAGACTTGAATTTTTAGAAATTTGAAAATTTATTGTTTTTCTATTTTTTCACTCTGCTGTACTAACTTTATTCACAGTTTTTTCTCGGCTTCTAACAGGTTGCTTTTTAATTTTTTGAATGTAACAGTATCGGTAAGAAAAGTTTATTATGTCCTTTGAAAATAGCTGTTAACTTTTAAGAAAATTCACGGCAAATAATGTTGATAATCAAAAATAGACATTTTTGGCAAACATTTTAACCAATATTTAATTTTAAGTACTAGCAATCTAAAATAAATTAAACATTCACCTAAAATATAATTTTAAAATCGTACACTTCTGTTTGAAACACTCTTTATTAATGTGGTCGTTACTTTATAACATCTGCAGCAATTATTCATCTATATTAAGTAAAATAATTGATTAAGAAATTAAGAAAAAATTTTTGGTTTTGAATGAATAGCAAGTAAATTTATCCGAATAAGCTTATTTTTGAAAAATATTTTGTTTGACTTAATTTAGAAAATGGATACAGCTTAAATACATATTTTTTTTTATTTTTCAAAGAACTTAATTTTCTAAAGATCAACTACGCTGCTTGCTCGTTTATTCAAATTAGACGAAGTAGTGCTTAAATTTGAGCGAAGTATATTTTTAAGCTAATGAAAAATTTAAAAACCTCTTCCGAAATTCGACACTTTTATATAAGAAAATGTCAACAGGATATCTTTGAATGAAATTTCAGGGTAATTAAAACGAATTTTTTTATATATATATTTAATTTAAGTAATTTCACTATTTTTGGCATTTGTATAAAGTTTGTTAAGCTTAAAAATGATTATTTTGTTCATTTTATTCAATTCAACTCTTTTGAAACTCAATATGATTTTATATTCTCGCTATGAACTGGGTTTGCTCGTAAATAAATTCAAAAATTATTATAGTCAAACCTCATTTTTACGAACTATCCTTTTCATGAACGAAAATTTTCGTACAGTGTTGGTAATACCTCATTTTTATGAACTCCTCGCTTTAATGAACATTTTGTATGCAAAAAGTGGTTCATAAAAACGAGGTTCTACTGTTATAATTTTTCAACAGTTTCACACAAACTAATTGACTGTGTTCCGTTCAAAAATTTTCAACGCATTTCACTGTTATGCTAGTTAATTTGTGCAAAGTTTAACTAGAAACACATGTGCTTTTGCTGTGATTATACTCTCGCGCTTTCACTTTAACTTTGAATCTAACAAGAAAACTGCTTTTTGTGCCTGCTTCCGATTTCAATGAAACTTTATGCGCAGATGGAACTTCATGTGATTATTAAGAATTATTTCCATTATGGGTGCGAATTTCGCGCGTGAAGCAAGTTATTCGCGTGCAAACTTTAACATTAAATCTATTTAGAAAACTTTTGTTTTTTCGATTACTGGTCGAAATTCCAGCCGATTTTTCGCTGGCTTGTTTTAAGCGTTAAAACTCATTATGTGCTAGAATTATTATTTCTACCTCTATTATTATTTATGTTGAAACATCTTAAAAGCAACTTTTCAGTGCTTTGACATAGAATTATGAGACATCTTTCGTACTGTATGCTAGCAGTTGAATAGTTCTTTCGATAAAAATTCGGTTAAGATTTCGGTCTGCAATCGCAAATAACAAATTTTTTTTGCAATAGATTTGAAGTTTGAACGCGAATAACTTGCTTCACGCGCAAAACGCGCACCTATGATGGAGGTTATTCTTAATAATCACACGAAGTTATATCTGCATATAAAGTTTCATCGAAATCTGAAGCGTGCACAAAAAGCAGCTTCCTTGTCAGCAAGAAAATTTCTCAAAAAACGTTACCACAGATATTAATAAAAAAGAATGCGCAATGTGTTTAAACACGTAGGTTATAAAACGGATTGATATTTTTTATCGAAATTCTGAGAAGCTTTTTCACTTGATAAATAGCATCGAAAATTTCCGATAAATCGCTTTTTGCCCACAGCGTTTGCAGTAAATTTATCGAAAGTTACTTACTTGTAATATATCTAAACATTAAAGAAATGTTACTTTTCATCGATAAGTGCAACTTTACTATTAAAAAGCCTGAAAATATTCGCTTGAAAAAGCCAAAAAGCGCTTTTATGCTAATACAAAAATTTTCATTCAATCGTTTTTCGACTAGAGAAACTTATTTTAGCGCCACTCATAAAATTAGCCCAACTTTTTAATGAAAATAACCACATTCAAGTTACATTCACAATATGATTTTCTTTAGCAATTTTCAAAACAAAGATATTGAATGAAAAGTGTTTAATATTACTTTTCAAAATAATCGATAAGCTCACTATAGTTTCATCCCGCAACTGACGCAATGTGCGACCCGTTTTATTCTCGCCGTCCAAAAATAAACATTCGCCGCATTCATTTCACTTGTTTGAAAACGCTTCGATAGATGTCGTCGCTGTTCGCGTTGCATCACGCTGAGTGTTGCAACATTAGTCGAGGCAAAATGGGAAGATTAAAAACATTTTTATGTTTGTGTTGTCGATGTCTTTGACATCGATTCTCTCTTTCTCTCTCTCTCTCTCTCTCTCGCTCCCTTTTCCTCTCTTTCTCTCTCCATTTCACGTCGCGAACGCTATTAATCGTAAAGCTGCATGTGTATGTGTCGATAAGTGCTTCTATTTGAAGTGAACGTTGAACGACCGACAAATAAAAAGCGAAAAATGCATAGTGTACAGCGTTTGCCACAATGTTTTGCGTTCATTTACAATTAAATATGCCTGCTTTGCGCGGAGAAGATAGAGAAACATTCGAGCAGTAGCTGTACGCGATCAAATAATCGCGAAAAAAAAAATTTTATTTGTTTGCTTCTGATTTAACAGCACTTGTCAAATAGTTCTAATGGTTTCGCTTGTTTTCAAACAATCAAAGTTCGCGTCGACCGAGTAAAAATGAAAAAGTACTGAGCGAGAGAAGAAAGTTCGCGAATGTTGCATCATTTGAATACGCAACGCTTTGTAGAAGCAGGAGAAAGCGAAAGAAGCGACGAATGAATTATGGCTCAAAGTGACGCAACTGTGCGCGCTTAGCCGCATTGTAATTTAGATTTTTTTGCATCACAGCTAAAACACTTGATTTTCTCGACTGAAAAAATGTGTGTCAAACTTTTTTTTTGCTCGCCTTAGTCACTAATTAAAATTTCGCTTAGTTAAAATTTTATTTTCTCTTCGCTCAAGAGCCTTTTTTTGAAAATTTATTTTAATACGAGCATGCTAAAGTCACGTTTTTTCTTTGAAAAAAAAAAAATGATTGAACACGCTATATAAGTGCCGAATTCGCTTTAAAAATGTCAAATTACTTGTACTTATGCTCCGAAGTAGTGAAAAAATCTTTTTCAAATGTGACCGCTTTCGACTCTGAGTCTTTGGCAAACGCTTAAAGGTGAATGTTTAAAAATTACTTTCGTAGAAGTGCGATGTGAGAAGCGAGAGAAAAAAAAAGTTCGGCTTCAATCCAAGAGAATTCGAATTATGAAAGCGATGAAAAAAATTTTTTTTTTTCGGTTTACTGTGAAAGTGAGTAGCGATCAAATTATCGTCAATGTGTATAGTGTGTACGTGTAACAAGCCACAAACTCTCAGTCACTTAAACTTAATAACACGTATCGCGTAAAATTTATTTCGTTCATGTTCCTTCCTATTCGATGTACTGTTTAACATTTTCGTTCTTAGAGTTCGTTCGATGCTTCGATTTTTGTAGAAAAATCAGAGGTTTTAAACGGTGAATGCGTACCAAAATCGTATCGTCGTGCTATGTGTTTATGGTGTATGTGTGTATGCGTTGAGTAGAATCGAAATATTCGCATTCCTTTCTTTCGGGCATACGCTGTTTAAGACTAAGAATATAATAAGAATATACTTCGGTGTTTTCTGTTTGTGTGTGTCAAACTAATAATTTGGTTCGCATATTTCGCTTTTTATGTTTTCACATTTGTGACTACGAAAAACCAAAAGGAAATCCTCTTTAAGATCGAATCAATTATTTCGAAATCACAGACAAATCGAGCTTCACTCGTTTTCTCTCGCTTCGATTAAAAATTATTATTTTTAAATTCTCTCTGCTTTCTTCTTACCTAACTATGAAATGCATTTTCGCTATTTTAAGAAATATTCAAACTCACGAAAACTTAAAATCAATACGAAGTGAACATTCGCTTTTAAATGCGAAAATTTAGCTTCTAAACTTCACTTTCACTTTGAAAAACACTTGCTCGACGTGTTCAACTCATCGATTTCCTGCTCTCGCCGAATTCTAACCAAGAAAATATAAAAACTGAATATTAACAGCTGTAATCGAAAGTTTCTTGACATTTACTTCGCTCGCTCGTTGAAAAACTTTTAACTTTCAAACGACTCGTTCACTGGTAAACATCGTATGAATTAAGAGCTAAAGTGTTTGAGAAGAAAACGATGTCAAACGAAGCGTGTGATACCGAACCGTGCATACCGCGTACATTTAGCACGAGCGCCTTACGTATAAAAGGCAAATATTCGTTCTGGGAGCGTTTTCACTCATCGCCGTCGTTCGCACGTACCGTGAACGCGTTATCGCCTTCAGGGTGAGTGCTTCTTCCTCTTTCTGCTGCGCTCATTTCTACATGTTCATTTGCTCACTTTTTAGCGAAAGCTTAATTTTGCAACTTTTAATCAAACAATTTTAATTTATTCAGCATATTTAATTACATTAATTAAACTCTTTTCAAGCCTTTTTATCTCACTATTAATTATTAATGTTTAAAAATTTTTTTTGGATTAATTCTAACATTTTTGTAACAAATTTACAAAAGCATGCGAAGTAAGCGCTGAACATCAATCAAACTCCATTTACGTTAATTCAGCTGTCAAATCAAAAAAAAAACTTTATTTTTTGCGTGTGTTCAAAAATTTTTTCATTCGTCATCCACTGCTAAAGACGTACGCATTCAAACTGAAATTTTTATTTAAAAACCACTTCAATCATTTTTAGGAAGCATTCGTAAAAAGCTTTTTCGTGCTTTACCAAACATTGAGAAATAGTAAAGAAAGATTACAGTGTGTGCATTACAACCGGGTTATTTTCGTATTCCGAATCAATGCTGAAACATTTCAAATATTTGAACATAAAATTGACCGCAATACATAAATTTTGGCTCACGAAACTCAATTCCATTTTGAAGCTTTCTTATTGATTTTCATTGCTTCAAAATTAAGTGGTGTAGAAGTTAGCAGTTCTAGTTTTAGAACTTGCATAGTTTTCACCTGAAAGTATAAAAAATGTTAAATGTTTTAACCTGAAAATTAAATTTGAAAGCACATTTTTAAGGCAAATTGATATTGAGCCAAAATCCTATAGCTTTGATTTAAAATTAATTGTAGAAAGCTTTGTATGTAGTAAGTAAATGGCATTAGCTTATTTTTTTAATTTTTTAATTTAACCATCTGCTCTTGTTCGAAAATTAATCGCAGTTATTACCGTGAACATAGAGCGAAAATTATCAAATTTTTATACTTTAAACCAGAGAAAGTTTACACACTTTTCGATTCATATCAAAAGCGGAACATTAAATGAATATCGCAAAGATTTGACGGGTGTATAAAATGAATTCAAAAAGAATTTCATTTTAAACACATTTTTGAAGCGAAAATTTAAAATTCTTTTCACATACTCAAATTTTGCATTTTTAAATTAAAAGTTTTTCTAAAGAAACTTTATCTCTACTCTTTTCATACTGCAAAACGAATGCTTGCCTCACGCTGTGCGTGTCTTAAGAGCGCGCTTCACATAATTATTATAATTTCATTCACGAATTCATCATAATCAAATCCCTAAATACTTTAATTCTCCATAAATTATTTTTCTTATTAATTTTATTCTTGCTCTCCTCTTCTATGCAAAAATTAATTTTCTCATATCTCGCTTAAAATTCGTTATTACGCGAAGAAATTTTATTTTTTGAAAGTGAAAAATATTTGTAATATTTGCATATTAAATGAAAAATATACTCAGAGCGAAGAATTATTCTTTTTACGCTTTTTTTAATTGAATTTGTTTATTCGAAAAGTAGAGGATCGAAGCAGAAAAAAAGTCTTTCCACATCATTTGAGTGACAACAAAATTAAATTTGAATAAATTTTCTACGAGCAGATATTATAGAGATACTTCCAAAAATTGATTTTTTTTTGAAGCATAAACAAAATTCTGAAAAAAAAATGCAGAACATACAAAATATGATCATCATTTTGATCGTAAGATATAAACTTGAAGAATTTAAGGTTAAGCTAAATTTTGCAACAAAATTTGCTGATTTCGCACAAAACTCGCATTTAGTAGCCAAGCAGCAGCTACTACTTTGCTGCACATTTTTTTATTATTATTATTATCTTCTTTTGTTCTAATTTTTTACACGTTATCTTTTCATTACCGCATACTATACGTTAGCTTAAACTTAAACAGCGAATGAGAAAGAGAACTTCTCTCATTTTACTCTCGCAATTCTTTCATTATCGTACCAATTTTCATCATCTCGCTCTCTTCTTTCTCTTCTCTCTCTCCAACTTTCGCTTTCTACGCTTCGATGAATTTTACCAAGGGCATAATTTTTTTTTCTCCTTTTTATTCTGAATCGATCGTAGCGTGTTTACGTTTAATTATTGCACATTTATAAAACAATGTGTTTTAAAAATAATGATGAATATAAATAAGAATAACACTGACAATTTCATTCTTTTTCCTCTCCTAATGTCATTGTAATGTCAGCGAGTAAACACTATGATAATTCTAGTCGCTTCTTTAGCCGTCAGGTTCTCTCTGTTCAATAACTTCTTTGTAAGCAAAAAGCGCGCTTCGAAAAAAGATTATCTTTATAGCTTACCAATCGTATTTGTTCTGCGTGCTTGAACCTAAACGAAGAGTAAACAATTTAACAGTTGCAGGCGAAAACTTATATAAGCTTAATTTATTTAGCTGTTAATTTCACTGTGTTCGCGAAAAGTAAATTTTCGTTTATTCATTTTAGACTGAAAACAGCATTAACGCTTTCTTTGGATACAAATTTTTCGATTTTTACTTGCTTGCTCTTTGTTTTTTTTTTAAGTCTGAGCTTTTAAATTTTTCTCTTACTAACTTCATTATTTTCTTGCGAAAATCAAGCATTAAAAATATTTTTGCAAAAGTATTTCGAGCGAAAAGCTTAAGTAGTCCAATCTTTTTATGCTCTCTAATTCTTCTATTGGAAAAATGCGAATCATCGCAAACAAGATGATTGAATAATTTTGTTTGGATTTATTCAAAAAAGTACTTGGAAAAAACGTTCTTTTAACTTAATTGCGATTACTTTTTTATTATTCAAAATTTTTGTTTGATTTTCTCTTGTTGTATGAATTAAAAATAAATCGCAATCTCATATATAAGAAATTATGAATTTTAAAATGTCGAAGTTCAAACTCATTCGTCGACGTTTTCCACTTCTAGCTTATAGGTGATGTACAATTTTCGAGCTTATTTCTAAAACAGCAACATTACAATCAAGTATGGGAAGCTATGAAACTTTCATGTACCACGAACAGAGGCACAATGAGTGTTATCGGATATAGAAATAAAATGCGACAAAAGCTGTTTTAAGTGATGTCCAACATACTTACGTAATAATAATCTTCTAAATTTTCTCTTTTTTTTTCATTTGGACAGTTTGTCTGATGGCAATAAATAAATATACTAAAATTGCGGTCAAAATAAATAAAATAAATGTAAAAATAAATATAAACAAAAAAGAAAAATTTTCAGATGCACTGTTAAGGTGTATGCGTTTACAAAAATTTTTCTTGTTCAAAACAAAGTATAGCGAAAAAATGAAATAAAATTAGACCGACGAGAACGAAGCAATCGATTTTCTATTGTTCATCCAATTGAATTATGCGCTTATTATTTGTATTCATTTTGCTTAGTAAATTATCAATGTAACAAGTGTATAACGTTTCAAACAGCGTAGAAAGAAAGAGAGAAAGAGGAAAAATAAACTTCGCTTTTCTTACTTAGGGCAATTCAATTGCGTAAATCGTGAAAGGGTCAACGCTTTGCGAATATAACTGCTTTTATTGTGTATTATGCGTTGATATCATAACGAATGTTACAAGCTGATTTCTTTAAATTTCTATTAATACCAACTCTCTCTTCAAACATGAGTTGAATGAGAACGAAAGAGAAAATTAAAATTCTTGAGTACACATGACAACAATGTTATTTCAACATATACGACAAATAAACTGCCTACGCTTTTTTCAATTTGGCAGCGTAAGATTTTAATGTCTTCTTTGAAGCAAAAGACGAAACTAAATTAATTCAGAAATAGAAAAAATACTTTTGAAAGTTAGGATAAACGTGTACTTTACAAAAATTTATTACATTATTTATCTTTATGTAGAGAATTCTCCGAATTTTGCTTTTTCTTTTTTCGATGTGATTCACTTTAGAACATCACGTAGATCTTAAAATGCATTTGTAAAAGAAGTTGTTTAAATTATAAATTAAGGTGTTTAGTTATAGTTAAAAATTATCTTTTAAAACCATTGCGAACACTCATCAATAAAGAAGACATTATCTTTGTTTTTTGTTGCGTTTCTATTTAAAGAAAGCGAAAAATTATATTTTAAAAAAGATTCCTTCGCAAATTCTCCGTAGGTTTTTTAGTTTCTTCCTCATTTGACCTTATATTGTACCTCATATTAAATAAAAAAAATTTGCATCGCATTATTATCAGTTGTTAGAAGAAAGCTAAAACTTATTTTAGTACAGCAGAACTTCATTTTAATGAATCACTTTTTTGCATAAAAAAATTGTTCTTAGAGACGAGGAGTTTATAGAAAACGAGGCGCTGAGGCTTGTCTGTAGTAGTTTTTAAGCATCAAGATACCCGAAACAATGAAATCCGAGTTATCGTCAATTTCGATTGATTAAAATATTTTCATCTTCGTTTTACCTTTGATAAAAGCGAAACCACAGCGAATTCGATTCGACACCAATAAATTCATTGTTATCTTCCTGAAACTTTTTCCGAAACTAATCAAATAAATAGCGACGAGCAAAGCGTTTGTTACAGTGACCTCAAAGTAATTGAATTTATTCTGACGTTTGCAGAAAGAGATAGAAAAGAATTAACAAAATCTGAAGTGACAATTTCGTTTCATTTTTACATGATTAGAAAAAAATTTTAAAAGTCAGACTCAATCTCTTGTCTCGTTTTTTAAAATGATAAACGATTATCATTCACTGAAAATACGAATTCACGCGTTCACGATAAGTGAATGCCTCGAAATCATTAAACGTCGGTTCACTTTTGCCAAGCATTATCATTCTTTTTTCGATTTTTTTTTGCCATCAAAAAATCGATCAATTGTCTTTTCGACTATTTTTCCATCTCTTCACCAAAAATCGAGGCGTTGTTGCCGATCTCTCGCAATCTTTTTTTTTTAAAGCAACGATTATAGCCATTCAATTCTTTTTATGCTTCACTCTTTTCTTTTCCTCCGAAATCATTTCGTCAATCGTGGCGACGTTTACCACTCGACGACAATCAAGATTGCATTGTTAAGTGAAGAAACTAAATACTTCGCTCTCGAATTTCCTTTGTCTCTTTTTTTCTCTCTCTCATTTTCATTGATCTCGCCTTTGTCGTGTCAAAACGGATTTTCTCTGGCCACGTTTTCATCTCTTCTTCTTCTTTCTTATTCGAATAATTATTCCAATAGCGACCGAAGCCAATTTGTGAGAATACAAATACTTATCGTCAACGAGCGACAGCAGCTTTGTATTCATCTTAGCTAATCTAATAATTCATTTAGCTAGATAAATAAAATCTTAATATTTTGATGAATTCCATCATTCGCTTGCTGTTCATCATGCTAAACGCGTTTCTTAAGTATAATAATTTGATAAGAAAATTTTATTCAGAAATGAAATTTCTTTTATCGTATCTTTTTTAAACTTTATGAAAACTTTTTAATAGAGCAGAACAAATAGAATGGTTGGACGCTTTCAGATTTTGAAGTTTAGCCTGTTATAATATAAAACTACTTGAACCTGTAATTCACTGTAAATATTTGAGCCTATTGACTGAAATTCTTACATTAAAAACGAATTCGATCAAGAGCGAATTTCCATTTATTTTATTTGCTTTGTGAAAATTATCCTTCGAGTATTTATTAAATTTTTTGTATTCATATTCCCGTGTGCTTAAAAGTGAAATCTCTCAATCTAAGTTTTCTATGATAAGTTGAGGATAAAATACAAAGGTCAGCATCAAATATAAAAATTTAAAAAATTCTATTTTTAATCGCATATTTAATATTTTCGTGACATTTACTTGTTTCATCATTTTTTTTTGTTTGCAAAATCCTTTGTGAAAACTTTTTTTGCTAAGAAGAGTTTCAATTAAATTTTTTCACTAATAAATGTTAGGTAAAAAATTTAATTAAAGCAAGTAAATGTTTGTATAACAGTATCTTGTTGCTGTATACATACAAGTTTCTCGGATTGCTGAGTATGATACAACGTCGTAAAACATCATAATAAAGCTCACTATACAAATAAGAACTGTGTTCTTGTTTGAACTTTTCATGGCATGGCATATATATTGCGATATATGGTAGAATTTAATCTGCTTGTTATTTAACAAAGAAATATCAATGTTTGAAGACAAGAAATGTGCTCTAAACATAATATTTTGTGTCTTTTTTCGTTTCGATTATTTTTACCTGGTTATAATTCTAATATGAAGCATTATAAGTTCTGGGTAAAGCCACGTTTCTATGGCTTTTAAGATTTTCTTTAAAAAAAAATGGCGGACAACTTTAAGATATTAGTTAATTTACAAATTCTAATAACTTCGAATTTGAAACTGAATTCATTAATACATTCTGTTGCATTTATGTTTCGATAATAAAAAACAAAAACTGTGTTAATGTAGAAACGCAAAAAATAACACGACCACAACAAATTTTTAAAATGTAAAAGTGCTTCAATGATATTTATTACAGTGGAGGTCAAAAAATCATTATAAATAGTCATTTACTTCTTTTGCATAGCGAACAGACGAAAACATAAACAAAACGCACCTGTAAGTGTCAAAAGATCTAATCGAAACTCTAGAGACGATTCGATAAAGAAAGAAAAAAACTGCAGGTACTCGACTTTCTTGCAGCGCACGGTTTTCATAACGCAAGTTGCAGACAGCTTTCGCTGTTTAATCGTTGCAGGAAAGCCGAGTGCCTGCTGTGTTTTACGTATTTGAATCGGCTGTACCGTGGTGGGAAAAAATTTACTTATCTTTCTCTATCTACAACTGCTTTATTCCAATACAAATGTATAAGATAAACAATATTTCATTCATTAATCTAATTATATTTTAACATATTTAACTAGTAACTTAGAAGGTAGGTTTACATAAGCAAAAATATTTTCATTGTAAGTGTAATTAAAACTAACGGAAACTTGGAGGCTAATGTTCGACTATTGTAGAGATATTATCTATAAAGATAAAATTTCAATTCATAACTAAAATTCGTTTTCATCAAACTTTTCTATATACTTTATGGTTGTTGCGAAGGAAATGGTCAAAATTTGTGTCACTGAATAATGCGACAAATAAAAAGTTAATCTGACTCGCACATATATCGAAAACGTTCGGGCGAAATACAAGCGAATATCATCTGACCCTGAGGTATTCAAATGAGTTTACTGTACACTGTACAACTTTGTTTATTTATCATAAAATAGGTTGTTCACTATAATTTTATTTTTTCATGAACAAAGCGTACACTTTACTGTCTGATAGTTTTTACTTTTATTTAAAAATTAATGAAATTTGGGGGTTACATCAATCTTCTGTCTTCTTTAAGTTTTTCCACTCTTTTCTTAAATTATCTCTCTGTACTCAGCAAACATTCTTCTCACTTACGCTAGACATAAATTCAATTTACTTTGAAAGTGGCATTTTGTCTTGAGCCGAAATAAAAGTTCATCTCTTGTTTCTAGGTAATTCTATTCGCTTTGTTAAAGTGAATTATTAAAACCGATTTTGTGCTGTTAAAATAAAAAAGTGCAAAGTAAATAAAACGCAAGAATCTAATTCGCTTTGATGATGCAGTAAACTAAATTGATGCTTACGTAAATCTGCATCGATAAAATGAAACACGCGCAATGATAAGTAAAAGATTATCTCAGAGGCAAAATCGACAAACGTCATTTTTGCACATTAACTAGAGTCAGCAGCTAAATTAATTTATAAAACAAACTTTATATTCTCTCGTATAAATTGATAGTCGTCGTTATTAGATCGATAAAATTCATCCCACGTTTGCCAATACATATTCAGCCTTCACATAAATCGTGATCAATAATTGCCTAGAGAGAATCAAGGTACGATCTTTCTTCATTTTCGGTTAGTTCGCTCACTTTCTGACTTCGCCATAAAAAACTCAAACTTTAAACCGCAAAAAAATTATGATTCCTCTTTCAATTAAATTCTTTTCAAAAAATTTAATTTTTATATTTGAATAATTTACAAAAAACTTCATTTCTTTTCTGCAAACATTAAGTCCTCACTTATCAATTTTGTTTTTAATAGATTTCATATTGCTCTTCAAATCTCTATTTTCCTTCATTTTCTAATTCTTTTGAATAATTGAAAACTTTCAAGAAAACGAAAACGATCCTTTCGTTTCTTCCCACTTACTTTGCACTCACTTGATAAATGACACTTTAAAAATTTTTCTTTCGGCAAAGATTTTGTTGAATATTTTATCACGAAAAAGAAAAGAAATGAGATTTACTTTAAAGAAACGAACATTATTATCACGTAATTTTGTGCTCATATTTCGTTATATGAACCCTATGCCAACATCGATCAAAATTGAGTTTGCTGACTGATGCAATCTTATGTAAGAGAGTTTTCTTCGCTTCTTATTATTACATATAATAGTTGTCTTTGCATTACAAAGAATTCATTAAATGCTTGTGCTTTACATACTCATTTGTAACTGACAACTTTTCGAAATAATTTTCTTTTTTGCCTCAACGATAATTACAGAGAAAATAAAATGAAATTAGTTTGAAAAGATCAATAAAGAAAAGCTAAACTAAGATTTTGACCCGAATGAAAAGCTATAGATGCGATAGAGGCTTCGAAAATTTAGTTTAAATATGCTTGATTGAAGAGAAATATATTTTGAAATAAATTATCGTTCATTATTTATCGAAAATTTAACAAATTCACATATGCTAGTGAAACTTTTAAAGCTCGCTTATTGTTGAAAAAATTTGCCTTAGATCTTGAAAAATAATCGATCGATGTGTAAGCTCTTTCACTGAACTCTCTCGCTTTCTCTCTCTATATCATTTGACATTTTCTAACTATGAAAAAGTCAAACGCAAAAATTTTATCTGCCTATTAGATTTGTATACAGCTTTTATTAAAAGCTATTAAAATAAAAAATTATTACGCTTACATAATGAGTAATTCATCACTTCAATTTAATATTCATGTTAATATTTTTAACTAGCTATAAATAAATTACTCTTCAAGCGTTTTCAATGCGTAGGGTTTATATCGGCGATAAAAATAAGCTCCCAACTTTTTAACTAATGCTTATCGCGAAATAACATAAAAGTTTTTGAAACAACGGATAAAAATTAAATCCTTGCTATATAAAATCATTTATTTGTTGAAAGCATAGAAAATAAAATGAAAAAGTAAACATCTAGCGAAATTAAAAATGCTTAGAGAGAATTATTCTGTTTATATACTCGTTTTTTCTTAAAAACGTAAATAAAATATTTTGCAATCGTGAGTTTGAATGCGTTTGTATTTGTTTGATTTTAAAGTAAATAACCTTTATATCGAATCTGCAAAGAATACAGTGATGCTCAAAGAGTCGCTTATATTTTCGAGATACTTAATATTGAAATACACCGGCTTTATATGAAGAAAAGATTAGCAACTTTTTGGTCATCGCTGTATACCAGTTTGTTTGAAAATCTGCGTAAATAGTAGTTAAAGTGGAATCGAAACTTTCTAAAACGAAAGTGAATTAGATTAGATTCACTATTTCCGCAATTTTACGACGCTCTTTCATTATTATTTTGAAAGAATTCTTGAACTATTTCCGCAAAATAGCGGAAAGTTTTTCGAATTGAGAATGAAATTTTAAAAATTGTCATTTTGCTGCTCGCTTTTCGCTATAGTTCGTTTCACAGCGAATGCGAAGCGAATCAAATTCATCGATTTGAAAGAAAAAACATCTTGAACATGAAAAAGAGGTTGAAGTAAACATGTTTTTCTTCTTGCTAGCTTCTCTCGTTCTCTTTCTCTGCAGAAATCGATCTCAAGCGAATAAAAATTTACGATTCAATGTCAACTACTCGAGATTTCAATAATTAGTATAGAATTCAAGTGAATTCGGACATTTTAGTATAATTTATGGTGTAAACATTTCATAAAAATCAATTTTTACGACTTCATCGCAACGAACATCATTTATTGTGTGCACGTCATAATTTGCTCTCGTATCTCACATTTTTATTCTTATTTCACATAGTTACCTCCAGGTTATAGAAATCAGGTAAAAATCTCAACATTCTTTAATTGTAAACCGTTTAATATAACAGTTAATGTCTATGAATGTAATATTTAAATATTGATCGTTAGATTGATTGTTGAGCGAAAATAGGTCACAAAATATCTAAAACTGCTGAGGATAAAAAGTAATGTCAAAAAAAAATTATTACATATTATCAAAACTTTTATTTTAAATCTCAAAAGTAAACTGATCCGAAACAAAATTTCACTTAACAACCACTCAAAGGAAATAATCGTAAATGTAGAATATTTTTGACATTTTTACAACTTTTTACAGATGGTAATGCTGGTTGAAATTCAATGCTTTACTATGAGTAAATGTTTTGAAATAAAGATTTTTGAAATGCGAGTGAAGCATTCAAGCAAAGCAGAGCAAACATTTTTTTGAGCAAAAAAATGAAAAGATTTCGGCTTATTTTTGTACATAAAAGAGCAAAAAAAAGGAAAAAGAGTGGAGAAGACGTTCGTAGAAAAGTTGTAATGGAGTTTGAATGATTGGAATAAACGCAGTAATATAAGTGATGATATTTTATTTTGATTTATTTAATTCATTCACTTCGCCGAAAGTGATTCTATTTGCGCTTCTTTTCGTTTGAAATGAAACGCTAATTACTTACACTTCTTTTAGGATTTGTCTGTAAACAATTTTTTTTTTTTACATTACATTACTCTTTACCTACTTTACGCTAATTTGCGAAAGATATTTATTCGAAGAAATGCGCGAAAAGAAGTTTGCGCTGCAAGTGCAATCGATAGAGCGCAATCAATCGAGGGAAAGATAGATAAAATGCTTTTAAAGATTAAAAGCAATGAAAGAAAGCCTCCGCTTTTGACGTTTTACATTAACTTCTAAGATTATATTGCGTAATTTGTTTTTGTAAAAATTTCTTTGCTTGTCTTTAAAAAAAACTTGTACTCGACGAAATAACGTCTTTTTCTTCTTGAATAGTACAGTCTTGAATAGCAATGTAAACGCAATCGTATTTTACTTTTGTAAGCTTATTTGAATTTTATGAACTTCAGTTATCGACACATCATTGTGTCGATGGCTGTACAGCTTTTGTTGGACAGCTTTGCTATCTTGTACGTATAAAACTCTCATGTCCAATGATAATTATCAAAAAATGGCATGAGCTGTACATAAAATCTCATTGATGTATACGACTTTTATTATTTTTTTTTTCGTATCAAGAAAGTCACAAAAAACGTCAATAAATATTATCTTACGCTTGTCCTTATTTAAAAGTTTTACTTTAAGTTACAATAGTTTAGTCTTGTTTCACCCAGAGAAAAATACGTCGAACATTGATTTCGTTTTTTTTAACACAAAAGTTTTCTAAATTTCGCTTAACTCTCACTTTTTCATTATAATCGCTTACGTTTTTAAAATTCGACTTGCATTACTTTTGCTAAATCGATTTATTTTACCGCGAAGAAATGAAATTCGAAGTGATTTGTTCGATAAAACTTTCAATAGGCTAAGCGTGTATTCATCTGAAAACCCCCGTGACAAAACGTAAGTGAAATAAATCGCTTTCTTTTCATGATTATGTGAATATTATGCGCGCACAAGTATTCCGAGTGCAAAAAAAGTGAAAAACCAATCAATTTGAATGATAGCTAGTGAAAAGTTCTGATACCTTAACGAGCAAGTCTATGAGCATATATATGTGTGGGATGCTTGATAATGAATATAATCGAACATAGAATATGCTTTACAGTCAATAGATACTTTCATCTTGCTAGATATCGCTTGACTTCATTTATTTCGAACTAAAACAGAAGTGAAGTGTATTTCAAATTAAACTTTCAAATTTGTTCTTTTCTATCTCTGCTACTCATTAAAAACGCTTTTCAACTAAAAATTTTGAAACAAAGTTATTTGTCGAAAAAAAAACGTAAGTGGCTTTTAATGATCTATCATTTTTGTCAATCACTTTCAAATGAGATACGAAAGAATTTGGAATTTAGCGAAAAATTTCTATCAAACTCATTATTTAATATTACTCATGTTCATATTTTTTTTAATAAATCACATTTTCTTCGCTTTACATCCTTTTCACTTGATCATAAATTCTACATGTCAAGATAAGTAAGACAGTAATTCGTTTCAACCCTTCGACACTTTTTCAAAAGTAGCAAAAAGATAAATTCGATCGGCAAATAGTTTTTTTTTAATTTTTATCTCAAACAAACGTTGAATAATAAAATTAATTGTTCAATTCATTATCGTCATTATTATTGTATTTCTATACTATCTCGAGATGTAGAATTTTTTTGCTCGAACATAGAACGAAGCACCGCGTAGATAATTTTTACATAAATTTTTCTCCTCTGTAATGTTATGTCTCAGTGTCTTTGTTATTTTTCTCTTTTCATTTTGATCGCTGCTCATGGAATTATTGCTGCACCATTTCTGACATTATTGATCGCATTTTATGACGAATATGCATGCAAAGTTTCATCGATGTTTATTCATGAGAAATTTATGAGACGCTTTTGAGAATTTGTTCATATCTCCAGAGTTGTGATGTTACTTTACGAAAAGCAATGAACTCTTACGTGAGAACGCTGCGCTCATTTGAAAAAACAAAACAAAAATCAATTGTCCATTACCTTCAAACATAGACTTTAACATTTAAAATAAACCAAATCCGTCAAGTCAAAATGAAAAATGTTCGCTCATTTCCAGAGACAGACTAATGGAAAGTTTTTATAACTCATTTTTAATGTCTGCTGCAGTATTTTTTATTCTTACGTAACTAGCTTAATTTTCTCTTCTTGTTTGCCTTCGAAATTTACATTTAAAATTAAAATTTTCTTGAAAAGCATACAAATCGTTAATGCCAAAAACTTTGCGTCCTCAGGAATCAAAAGTTGTGTAATTAGATTTATTTTTTCTCAATTCACGCATATTCATTATTTAAATTTGAAACGTAGATCCGCAATTTTTATAACCAAGTATCAACAGTAGTTCTGACGCTGATGCGATGTTTACTTTAAAATATAAAAATTTCACATACACTTTCGCTCATGTGCTTCCATTTTTTCTTTTTACAACGTTCATCATTTTCCCGCTTTCATCGCTAAAAAGATGAATAAGGTAAAAAAACAAATTCACGAAAACATGAATTTTTAAATTTTCACTATAAGCTTAAAAGAATAGTTTAATGAATTAAATTTTTTCAAATTCAATTCATCTATTTAATTGAAAAATTTTATTTCTAAAGTAAGCAATTTTTTCCTGCATTTAAATCATTCAATTTCGATTCGTGGGCAAAATTTTACGAAAACTCGAATACATTAATTCTTATGAAATATGTTATTCATTTGGCGAGATAAAATTTTTTTGACTTTTGTTAGAAAGAGTGAAATGAAAGCAAAATAGCAGCAGCAGCAGGCATAACAATAGAGGATAAATTTATTTTCCACAGGCACTTGCCGTCTATAGTTGTGCCAAAGTTTAATTGACCGTCTATTCAAGAAATCAACTCCTAGAAGGTTTGAAACCGTGTTTTTGGCACAAAAAATTCGCTTCTATAGTTTTCGTTGCGATCTTTTCCAAACACAGTTTCTCTTGCTTGCGTGAACATTTATTGATTTCAATGGTAAGTAAAATAAACCACACGTTTCATTGGTTATACAATAGACAATTCGCTAGTTTCATGATCAGCGAACGAACGAGCTGGATTTATTCATTTCAAATTTATTTTCTGAGAATCAAGCAACGAAAATTCAGTTTAATAACCATATTCAGCTACTTCGATTAACTCGATACAATTTCACTCTAATCTTTGCTCTCACAAAAGATGAAAAAAATCTCAACGGCACACGCGAGCTAAACTCGCGTTTCCTTTTTATCTGAAATGCATTTCTTGGATTTTTTTAATAATTTTTTCACCGCTTTTATGAAGTATCATTAATCATAAAAAAATTCGACGGTTTTCATATATAAAACGTGCCAAATTTTAGCCGACGGAGAAAAATTTCTTCGAAAACTATTTTAAGAAAACGAGCGATCGCTTACATTTGCATACTGAAATATTGCTTCGCAAGCATTTTTGTCTAGAACATCAAAAATTATTTCAATTTAAAAAAAATTAACAAATTAATCAAAAATTTAATTCGTTCGTTGTTCAGCTTTCAACTGGCGTTATTTTTATTGTAATTTCAGCATATTTTACGAAAGACAAGCGAATGTAATTCTGCTAGACAACTTGAATTAATGTTCAAGCTTATTCTTATATTGCAGATATTATTCATGGCATGTTTGTTTTTATTTATGTCTCTTTACTTTCAATATAGGGTTAGTAAATAAATGCGAAAGAAAATTAACTTAAGGGTTGACGTAGTTAATTTTTCTTCCGTTTAATGCAATGCTTACATAGAAGATAAAATAAATCGAAACCTTAGTTACTGTTAGTCTACTGTTGATACGCCAATTTCTCTGTTCTCTCTTGCATCTTGATAATGTTTCTTCAGTGATTTTCTTCTTTATTGAATACTTTTAACAGAAACTTCTCTTCTCATTTTCTTTCTCTCTAGTCTCATTCTCTCGTATTTCTCTTTCTGTTCTTTCGGGCAACAAGAAAATAAGAAAAGCTATTTCAATTTAATTTGCTCTTCACTTGTGAGTTCGACATATTTAAGTGTAGAGAAAAAGTGAGAAAAACGCTAAAGGTATTTTATTTCTCTCGATTCTTCTCTGAATATTCTTTATTAACATTTTAAGTTTTGAAAATTTTCGAGTTGCTGCTTTTGTAATAAAATTACTTTTTCTTCTGTTGATATGTGCAATTTAGATCTTTGCACAAATTCATCACTCGATTACGAAATTAAATTATCTTTGCAAGTGATCGATACCAAGTATCAATTCACGTCTATAGAAAATTGAATAGCAAACATCATACGCAGCTTTTCATTGTTTTGCATTATGTATGAGCGGAATTGTGTTTGCGAGTGCTCGTCATTGGAAAAATTTTCCATGTGAATTGACTTTTTAAAGTGCACAGCGATTTATATAATAATTCAAGTGATCAAAAGTTATGTGTGCGTCACAGCGCTTTACATTGCATATACAGGTCGATTAAAGAGTGTTAGATAATGCATTTGAGTGCATACTTTTAGTTTGTTTTGCCTTCAGCAGAACTGAAGAATAAAGTGGCCTGAAAGAAAGTTCAATTACGCAATACAATTAATTTTAATTATTTTTATCTAATTTTCTCACTTAAAAAACGAATTCTTTTCACAAATTATTATCCACTGTTCTTAAGAATTTTTCGTAATATGACATTACACTTGAACTTATGCGAAAAATTGCGACAAGAATTTACTTCGTTTTTTAAAATTATTTTTTAAGCTCTTGTTGTTATGTGAATACCAAGGCTAGATTTTAAATTAATTTTTACCTTTTATACATGTAGGCAAATACAGCTTCGGGCAAATTAAAACTCAACCTCTTCTCCTCTGAGCCGAAAATTTTCGATGCATTCTTGATGAAAATATAATCAATTTGTTCTAATTTGTACTTTCAAATTCTCATTTTCGATGAGAAATTTAAAAAATAAATAAAACGAGTGAAGTGAATATTTAAATTTCTAACGCAAAAAAAACGAGACCTTAACATTGGCATTGAATTTATTCTAAATGCTGACTGCCAAAAAAGTTTCGAACCCTTTTTTTAAAAGGGATTAACATCGCACCCTTCAAAGCACCTTGTGAAATATTGAACTTGAAAAGTTTTAATTCTCATATATCAAAACCGAAAACACAGATTTCTTCTACATCATTTGTCATTTAACTTCCAATTTCGAACATTTGTTCTTAAAAAAAACGTCGATTTCGCGGACAATCGTCCAACGAAAACCATTCACTTGAAAACAATGTTGATTCTACATTAGAGATAAGAGCAACACAAATAATGTGCGCGGAAAAAAAGTTTTACGTCCCTCGCCAAAATTTTAAGCATTTAGTTGAGCAGAAATTTAACTTTTTATAGCCTCAGAAAAAATTTAATCTTTTCTCTGTGATTCTTACTATTATTACGCAATACGAACAAATTGCGCTAATAAATGCCACTGGTCTAGTTCACAATATTGAGCCAATAATCCATCCATTAAAGTTAAATTTAGCAACATTTAAGATAAAAATCGCAAAAATATCGCTAAAAACTCTAGATGCTTTCGGAATTTATTTTTGTGTTGTATTTTAAGCGAAGCAAATATACAACGAGCACAAATTTAAGTGTAAAAAGTGCGAAAAGTTTTCAATTCAACTCTAGCAATAATGAAATGAATAAAATTTTTTACGAGTTTTCATTTGAAATATTATTTCAAGTTTGCTACGCAAATGAAAATTTTCTACCTTTAAGCTAATCAACGTAACTTTCCTTGTACAGTTACTTCCAAAATGTTTTGCTTTATTATCATATACAATCGGTAAGTTTAATGCGAAAATTATCGCTAAATTTTATGATAGTAACTGTATTTCAGGTTCTGTAGTGCAAAAATTCATCAACTTTTCTCTCTTTCAATTAATTTTGTCCAAATGTTTCACAACTTTCACTCGAAAGCAATGAAACTTTCGATACGCAAAGCCGTGTTTAATGTCAATAGAAAAAACAATTGCGTAATGATTAATTTCTATAATTTATTGCAGACATGCAGAAGAGGTGATCGTTACACCATTCGCACAAATACTGGCCAGTTTAAGAAACGTTAGACATAATTATATTACTTTGACGAATGTTCCAACGAATAGGTACTTTCATTATTTCGGTGCGTGTATTTGACTCTAATTATACTTTCCCTCGTTTAATTAATGCTCCACCGCGTTCGCTATTTGAATTACGATGACGACCACAACTTATATACAGAATTCGTGAATGTCGTCGGTCCTCTGCATCGAGTAGTAGTAATAATCAAGCGACAAATATACAACAGCAGCAAAATCGAAATCAAGGAACTAACGAGGAGTTTAATATGAAACTAGCGATGGAAACTTTAGAAGAATTAGATTGGTGTTTAGATCAATTGGAGACAATTCAAGCACATCGTTCGGTCGGCGATATGGCGACGAGTAAATTTAAGCGAATGCTCAATAAGGAACTCAGTCATTTTTCCGAGTCGAAATCCGGAAGTCAAATTTCCGAATATATCTTCCGCACATTTTTAGGTACGCGTTTTGAAATGATGCGATTTGCTCGAATTAAATTTTAAATTTTTAAATTTCAATTATAGACAAACAGGAAGAGCTTGATTTACCTTTCGTTAGACTTGAAGATGGCTTAGCTATACAACCACCACCACCACCGCAGCAGCAGCAACATCAACAGTCTTCGCAGCAAATTCAAGCTGATCAACAGCAAGTGGCAAAGCAGACTAACTTGAAACAAAAAGCAGGATTTTCGATGTCGAAAATATCCGGCGTTAAGAAGCAATTGTGTCATACAAATAGTCTCTCTACGCTTCCGAAATACGGCGTCGAAGTAAAAGACGAAGAAACACTCGGCAAATTGTTAGATGATGTTAATAAATGGGGTTTAGATTTGTTTAGGATAGCCGAGTACTCCAACAATCATCCACTTACAGTGATTATGTACAGAATATTTAGGGTAAGTTTGTGTCGTTTTGCGATCGAAATCGCCATTAACTTAATCGCCTTTTGAATAGGAAAGGGAACTGTTGAAGTTTTTTAAAATTCCATCGAAAGTATTTATCACTTGCATGCTTACATTAGAAGAGCATTACCATCCCGTTCCATATCATAATAGCGTACATGCAGCAGATGTAACACAATCTGTTCATGTTTTACTACGTTCTCCAGCGCTCGACGTGAGTAATCATTTATTCTGCAACACACACTAATTCTAAAATTCGTTAAATTGCAGTCTGTGTTCACAGAGTTGGAGATTTTGTCGGCATTGTTTGCAGCCTCCATACACGATATTGATCATCCCGGCGTCACTAATCAATATTTGGTTAATAGCAGTTCCGAATTAGCTATCATGTATAACGACGAATCTGTGTTAGAAAGTCACTCGTTAGCGGTGGCATTTAAAGTACTTCAAGATGAATGTTGCGATATATTTGTTAACTTATCGAAAAAGCAGCGACAAACGCTGCGAAAAATGACAATCGACATGGTGTTAGCGACCGACATGTCGAAACACATGAGCTTATTAGCCGATCTTAAAACGATGGTCGAAACGAAAAAAGTGGCCGGTTCTTACACGATCACACTCGATAATTACACTGAACGCATTCAAGTTCTTCAAAATATGCTTCATTGCGCTGATCTCAGCAATCCGACGAAGCCGATCGAAATTTACAAACTCTGGGTCGATCGTATTATGGAAGAATTCTTTCAACAGGGCGACAAGGAAAAGCAGCGCGGTTTAGAAATAAGTCCGATGTGCGATCGACAAAATGCAACTGTCGAAAAGTATCAAGTAAGAGTCGAGCCGCACTTGATTCAAACAAATTAAATTCAGCATCCTCTCCGCAATCAGGTCGGATTTATCGATTACATCGTACATCCGCTGTGGGAAACGTGGGCCGATTTAGTGAATCCTGACGCGCAAGAAATACTTGACACGTTGGAAGAGAATCGCGATTGGTATCATTCGCAAATCACCGCTAGTCCACCGAGTACGAGCGAACAGCAGCAGCAGCAAGGCGAAGGCGAAGGAGACAATAAGCACTTAGCAGCGGCCGCCGAACGAATTAAATTTCAAATTACTTTAGAAGAGCCTGAAGAGGAAGAAGAAGAAGTCGAAATGGAAGACGCATCTAGTGAGACACTTGAAGAAGAGAGCTAATTGCTATTTGCTATTTATCTATGTTTATACTTGTAAATAATGGTTAAATATTTGTGAACTCTAGTAATGAGATGAAAAGCGATGATGTTTTTAAAAAGAGAAAAAAATTGTGGTGTCCAAAACGTTACTTAAAATACTAAAGTAGCGGAACAAATTTTTCTCTTGTTTTTAAATCCTAGTCAATGGTTCTCATTGAGTTTCTCCTCAACATAAACTTATGTACCCAATTTTTTTAGTCCTCGATTCATTGTGCAGCCGGTTTTACTCGTCTCTCTCTTTCTCCCAGCGAATATGTTTTTGATCGTAATTAAAATTTAAATTACGATAACACACATTTGTCACCTGTAAGATTTAAAAGTGAAACTCGTGAAGGGTAAACGAAATGAACTTTTACTGGAAAAGCATAAGAGTTGAGTTTGTTGAACATATCAAAAATTTTAAATCGAGAGTTTGATTGATTTTGATTGCGGTGCCAAGAAACAAAAAACTTGTCGTTATTCGAAGATCGTGCAAAAAAAAAAAAAAAAATATTCACATTAGCCACCATTGAAATTTTCGCAAATGTTTTCACAAGAAAAGAGAAAAGCAAAAATGATTCGTTCTTAAAATTAAAATAAAGCGATGATTATTAAATTGTTGTGCGCATATTTCATTTGATTTATGATAATTTTTGCATTTTTTTGACAACGATTACTTTCTCAAATACAAAACATGTGAAATGATGTGAAATATGTGTTTTTAGTGTTATTCTTAAAACATTGAAAGCGAGGAAAACATTGATCGAAGAATGAAACTAGAAAAAAAAAATTTTTTTGCGAGTTCAAGTCGCAAAGTGATGCTGAAGTTGTCGGTTAATTTGTGTATTTAGTACACAATTTGCTACTTGATTATTTATTTTCCGGAAAAAACGAAAGGTTTCAAAAATCTTTGTATAAATGAATTTAAAAAATAATTGACAGAAAGTGTTGAAAAGAAAATTGAAACAAATTATTTGTTAAAATTATGAATGAAAGAAAGAAGAAAATAAAAGATTTGTCTCTTGAGTTACAAATGTTCATTTAAACAATTCGGTTAATTCAATTAGAAGTCGCTTCATTCTAGCTAGACGATGGATAAGGCAATGGATTTTTGTTCTGCACCAATTTTTTTTAATGCTTTTATCTGTATTGATATACGGTGTATATGACAAATGATAATAAATGTTTTTCTTTAAAATTTTATCGTCTAAAATCATTAAAATTGACAATGTAGCCCCAAATCACCAAAATCACTAAAATTGCACCAAATCATGCCACAAGGCAAATTCTTATCAATTCACATCAGAATTATATGAAGCTTATGAATAACACTTTTAAAATATGAAAATAAAAGTTGAATTTAGCATGAACAATATTCAAAGATTTCGCAATTCGAATTTTAATTTTTAAATTTATAAGCAATAATTAGAACATTTTTGTTTTTGAACGTTTATCTTTCATAAACTTTCATTAAGGTTATTAATAATAAGAAAATCAAATAAATTATAAGAAATTGGCACAATTCTGTCGAAGTATTGAGAAAGAGCTTTTTTAAAAAACTTTCTTTCTTGAGATTTCATGAATTCAAAGCAATTTGTTGAATATAAGTGTTATGATATTCATTTTTGCGACAAAAGATAAACAAAAAATGTTAAAAATGAAAAGATTTTTAATTAAAATAGAAAATTTAATTATGAAAGCAGATATAAACACTTTGGCTCAGTGTTATCGGCATCAAACAAACCCCATTTCAAACGCTTGAGTTCAAATCCAGGCAAAAGCGTTTTGCTCGAGTGTTTTAAATTTTTGATTTTCATAATAGCAAAAATGTTGATAAATAAATATATGCTTTTGAATCCAAGCCTGAAAGAATTTGCTAGGCGCTCGACATAAACTAACAAATGTGCTTATCTCTTATCCTTTAATTTGCCACCTTTTTGAACACTTGTCGAAAGTATTGATTCAAACACCAATTAAATTTGAAAATTTTATAAAGAAACATATTTATATTGACATGTTATTCTTATTTTCTTTGTTTCCGATCAATGAGGCATTTTAAAATAACACTTTCACTTTACATAAAGCACTCTTTAACTTGTTTGGTTTGTTATCAATTTTTGTAGTGCAGTGAAGTATTCTTTCAAAAGTTAAAATAATGAACTTTTTTTCTGATCACGATAGTACTATTGTATATATACAAAGTGAATGTAATTATGAAGATGAAAATTGGTAGGACAGCATAGAAAATTCCCTTGTAAGTGAGAAAAAAACGATGTTTTTATTTTAACTATAGGAACACTTATTATGATTATGTATTATTTTTGTACGAAAATTTTCATCGGAAAAATTTAAAATTGAGATTCCGTCAATTTTACTAATCTCGCGAGAGTTTATAATTTAAAAGCAATTGAATACAATAAAATACAAATTAAATACACATAATTACACTTTTACACTGTAAATTTTAAGTATTTGAAAAGAGCTAAGTTATTTAAAAGATAAGCTATTTACATTTCAAACTGAAATTACAAAATGTGGGATTATAAAAAAAACAAGTAAAGTGAATTAAGAAAATATATTCGATTTACGCTTCACATGTTTGTCTTAGTTAACTTTATTATCGTTTAAACATTTTCAAAAAAAATTAATTTTTCAAAGTTAGTTTTAAAAACAATCATAATTGACAGTTGCTTTATGTTTTTAACATAGCTTTGTTTATTGTGTTGAATATAATTTTAGTAAAAATGTAAACTTGAACGCACAAAAGCATAACACAATTAGCATTCCTTTTCCTTTTTTTACAAAAACTCTTCCTTCGAGCTTTTGCAGTTGAGAATTTGTTTTCCAAAAAGAACCGCGATGCCACTTAATCAATTCATTTTCTAAAACTGTGACAAGAAACGAATTGAATATACGCTAAGCTTGATAAAAATTAATTTTGTGAAAAGATTTTTAATCATACAACTTAAAAATATTTCTCGTCATTACTTCTACTTAATTGATTGTTGTTTTGTCTAAATTCTTTGAAAAAGAAATTATCGA
>NCKU01000820.1:0-32914 GCA_003675995.1 Dinothrombium tinctorium | reverse complement strand
AAATTTGGTTCTAGTTTTCGAGACTCAGCGAAAGCGCCGCCTTCGGGTTCATAGATTTCGAAATCTGGTTCAATGAATGTGCAATGACTCTATTACTTTATGAGAGAAGATGGCGGCACTCTCTCTATTGTAAAAATAATTTGTGAATTTTTTAAAAGAAATTTTAGCTGCCAAATAAAAAGTTTTAACTCACACAATGGCTTCGTCGAAAAATTTTCAATTCAGCAGCGTTTCGCTCACTAACTGCTGGTCTTCATCAGCTCAAGTTTGATCATACAAATGACCACTTTTTTGTGGCTGCACCTGATGTGCTTTTTGAAGCAAAAATGTGAAAAGCAAAAAAAAGTTTTAGTGAACAGGGAAATTAGTGAAGTTAGAAAGGCTAAGGTAATGAATTCGTCTTTTAGTAGAGACCGAAACTTCTCTCATTTATATGATGGTCTCTACAAATTTTAATTTATTTAAAAATTCACATTTCAAAGTTTGTTGTGTTTGGAAATCAAATTGTATTATGTTTTGATTACTTACCCATTTAAAATAAGACAGATTTTCTGATCAGTTTCGATTTGAAAGCTTTCAATTGTAAAAATAATTTAACTTGCATGAGCCATGAACGCAAGCTTCATAGTCCATTTGAAAAAATTAAATTTGATAAAATTTTGTCTCGAGCCTGATTTTTTGAATATGTTAAGATTCCTTTTCTAATTTTTTACATTTTTATTTAAATTTTCTTAAGCAATTTTTAATAAGATAAAAAAGGATATTTATTTTCTGTTAAAATAAATGTTAAGTCTTGTTTAAAAATAATTCATCATAAAAATGCTTCAATTTAAAAAATCGGATAGTTTCCTTGTAAGTTTGCGCTTTCAAACTCAAGCTAATATTGAATTAAACTGTGATTAATGAAAATGGACATACAATTTCTGAAAAATGCTTGTTGCGGATCGATCATTTAATATACTATCACTTTTAATCACAGCACTTTCGATCAGGGTTTGAAACAAATTCAAATAATCAGACAAAATAAAATTCAGTAAAATTATCATTTGCAATTGAATAAACAATTGCTCATGTCAATACTTTTTTATTGAGTGAAAAATAATGTTAACTGTAATGATATAATAATGATTGCAATGCTATTGATTAATTAGAAGTGAGTTAAGGTGCTTTTGTGTTAGAACAGAAAGATGTGAAAAATAAGTATTCAATAATAAAATCATTTTTGAAAAATGTCGAAAGCAAAAGCTTTGTGAAAAATAAAGATTTCAACATTAATTTTGCATTGAGTGATGGGACATGGAGCAATGTGAACCGATTTATTGATTCGAGACCAGACCCATTGACAAAGACACTGTTGATATGCATATTGATTTCTCATTGTTCGTAGGTCATTGGTAATTTGGAGACGACAGTTTTTCTCGCTTTCTTATTACAATTCAAAGCAGTTGCAAACATTTGAATGTCAATGAAAAGAGAAATTCACATTTTGTTAACATAATAAAAAATGTAATTCACTAACTTTTCTCTTTTTCGCTTCATTCCTTTTTCAAAATTGACATGTACAAATAAAAGTGAGATTCTTTTAGTATGATTTGTAGTGGATTATAAAAATTAATTAGAGTCATCATTCTTTATTAAACAAGAGTTATATGAAATCTTTTAATGCCTTTCATTTAAAATCTGTAAGATAGTGTGGAAGTAAAGATCGGACATTAATTGTTTAGCTGGAATTTATCATTTTTAATGGCGTTTCTTTATGAAATAATTTTATTTTAAATTGAGAGATGCATGCTTAGCTAGCATCTCTCCATCGATTATCATCGGGACAAACATTTTTCCGAATCTGTATTAACATTAATTGATTTGATATTATTTATTGTGTCATTCTCTTATCTTCCGTTTGTTTTTATTACTTTATAAATGAAATTAATATTTAACATTTGTTCTTAAATATTGCAAAAGAATCACTCGAATACGAATAAGTGATCAAAAGTTTTGTGTCTTAAAAAGGGAGCAACTTTCTTTCTGAACAAATAGTATATTGGCCATTGTTGATGCAAAAATACCCACCATCTTCATCATTTTCAATCATCTTTTTTATTTAGCAATAATTTGTCATTACATCACACAACTAAAATTTGAATTGCATCAATAAGATGTACCATTGTTTGTATGTAGCAATATATTAAAAATAAAAGATTCAACTATCGTCAATTGATTGTTTTTCAGATAGCCACCTATCGCCAATGGCAAATATTTTAAACGCACATTCTATATATCGGCAAATAAATCAAATAATGATATACATATAAAGAGACCATTTTACCATTAACTGATAATATGTACCAAGTAAATTCGCTTTCGTCAGATATCTCAAAATTGTTTAGAGTTTTACCGTTTTTTGAAATCAGATATTTGACAAATGATTTCAAACTTTAATGCCGTTTAAAATCAACAAAAAATATGAATTTTAATTGTTTTGTTTGAGAATAATTTGTGAAATACTAATAATCCTGTTGAATATTTCAAAACGATTAATGTGATCTAATTAACTTTTTAATTATAGAGAAAATTAAAATGAACAAATAGAAAGTAAATTTTTTCTCGAATTAGAGTAAAAGAGCAATTAAATCGGAAGAAAAAATGAAGCGAGTCATTAAGTTTCAATTTCGGTTTCATTACTTTAGAACACTTCTTTAAGAGTGAAGTTTACAAAAGAAGAAAGCAAAGCGAGCGAAGAAAAAAGCAAAGAAGCAATAGTCGATATTTAATGAGAAGCAGTAAAGAAACGACAACGAAAAAAAGCGGAGGCAAAGTGAGTAGAGTTCGTTTCTTGCTTCTAATTTATTGCAATTTCAAACAAAAGGCAAGAAAAGAGAAGCGAATGCCTCTCGCTTTTGTCGACAAAACAGCGGTCGGATAATTTAGCCGAAAGCTGCTCGACTGATGGCGCACAATTCATCGGTTTGTTACAAGTATAGCTGACGGCGAGTTGAAGGCATAAACACAGTAAACGATAATTGTTTCTTAGAAGTTTTCTTCACGAAAGTAAACCGTAAAAGATACGCTCTTTGTTTTCGCTCTCGCTGCTCTTTCTCCTCTTTCGCTTCCATTTTTACTCTCTTTCAGTTTTTCTCTTTTGCTTAAATTAAGTCGTTTTCGTAAAATAAATGTTCGGCTAAAACTCTTTATGCTACTATATAACGCTTCGATGTAAAATGCTTTTGTATTGCTGTTTTAAAACGATAAACGAGAAAACGAAAGAGAAGAAAAGTTTAAACACATTATTTAACTGCCATTTGGAAAGCATTTTATTGAAATCAGGAAATGAAATTTGATTTTCTCAAAAACATCGCTAATTTACTCGTTTATTCTATCGTTAAAAAAAGAGCTAAACCATTCTCTCTTTATTCTTTCATCTGCTTTGTTCAATCGTAATTATACGCCAAAGTTTCGAAAATTATACGATTCTTGTTGAGCAAACTTTGACAGGCAACTAATGCGAAACGCTCATCATCGTTTCTTCTTTCAAAATAATTTTGCATTTTGTCAACTTTTTCAATTAAGCTGAACAATTGTTTCTTTTTCAATTCACGTATTCATTTCAAAACCAAAATTTTCTCAAATTTCGAGTTTAACTTAGAATTTCGCTTGCAGCGTGTCAAAAATTTTTCAATTCATACAAAATTTTATTGAATACCATTTTGGATTACTTCACATACAATGTGAAAACTGTTGTTCAAAACTGCAGAAATGTGTGCGAATTAAAAAGACGTCCAGGCTTTTGTCAATAATTAGCTGATAATATGTGAGGCTTAATTATAATATGAAGAGATGAGCGGAAAGCTAAATTATGGCTTTTCGACGAAAAAAAAATTTGCATATGAAAAGTATGAAACAATCGAGTTTGTTTGCTTCCTATCTTATGCTAACGCTGCTCTTTGAATTGAATATTTTGTTTGGCCTAAAGTATCGAACAAAAATGTTGTGAGTGGAAAAATTGTTTGCGAAAAATAAGCATTCACATTGGCCAACTTTGATTAGAAATAGACTGCAATACTATAAGCCGAAAGTGGTGACGGTATGCGACTTCCGTTAGCGTAATGCTGCTCGAAGTTGGCTGCTATTTATCTTAACTCATACGTTTATTTGGTTATTAGCACCTATAAGGCGAGCAAATAATTGCACCCAATGACCAGTCACATTTAATCTCGTATAACGGCTAATCCAATAAGCGTTTAAATATAGTCGTAGTCGTGCACATTGAATGCGGTTTTATTGCTATATTAACCGTGTTTAGAGAAAATCATTGGAGTTATATTTGCTGCAACGAGACATGAAGCGATAAGATGATGCGAGAGAAAAAGCATCGCAACTTTTTCGAACTCTTCGACATCCGGAGTTATACAGGCAATACACAGTGTTGTTGGAAGTCTTAAACACAACTGTTATAGAAATGTTGCTGCTCACTGTTAGATTGTGTGCCTCACTCCGCATCGTTCTATTTGTTGTTATTCGCGCTGTGTTCGCATTCACTTCTTACATTTCTTTCGCTGCTTTTCCCTCTCTGTTCACTTCGTATAATCCATCTCTCAGTTGAAGGATTGCCGAAATATAGCGCGACAGATAAGAAAATAAAAAGGAGAAGTCGAACGACAGGCGAAATAAAAGCAGTTTTCGTCCGAGTGATGAGCAAATGTGAGTGAATGAGTTAGTGAGAGTTAAAGGCTGAGTGAGCGCGAGTGAGAATGAAAGCAAGTGAGTGAGAGAGAGAGAGAGAGAGAGAGAAACGAATAGCAGTCGTTATACAATTCATTCGTAGCCTCGAAGATAACTGTTTACACGGCAATTTCCTTCGCCAAATGGAGTTTTATGGCTTGCGTTCAACGCTCGTCAACTCATTCACGCGAATTTAACTGATAATGCTTTTTCTAAATGAAGCCCACTCGCCTGCATGTAAAAAAGCGACACCGACTTCTCTATACACACGCTGCAAGCGCACCCTTCAAACCAACGCTTTGTTGCACTCGCTTCGCGCTTCTGCTTAAATTATTTCGCTTCCTTTTTGTTTATGCGTTTACTTTGCGAACTTATAAATTTTGATAGCCACGGCTGAAAGGCCAAATTTCGCATTGTATACTGATTTAAGTATAAATGTGCAAATTTTCAAAAACAAATTTTTGATAAACTTGGTCAGCTGCAACTTGGTTTTTGTTTTTGTTTGCTAGATAATAATTAACTAGGAAATCTAAATTATATTCCACTCACAAAAGTTTTAATTAAAAAATAAATTAGATAATAGTTTAACTGTCTAATATTCATAATTTAAAGTTTTTTCGCCAATCACTAGCCAATTAAAGTTAAAAAAGTTATTTTTGGAAAAATGTTGGTCGCTTTTCCGACGTACTAAAAGTGAAAGTTAGAAATGAATAGAGGCACTCTTTTGAGATGAGCACGATATTTTCATTAATAATTTTTCAACCATTAATTTAACATTGAAATTTCATAAAATTGATAAGAAACATTCACAAGAGGAGTTAGCAAATAAACACAGGCTTACAAATGCGCTCATTTTTAAATGTCGTTTTTAATGAATCAGTGAAATGAATATAAACTAAATTTAAAGTAGTAACAGAGACTAGAGCAGAGTGGCAACAAAATCAAGGCTCAATTCACTTATAATTACATAAAATAAACTTCTAAAACCTTTCGCATTTAAAGATTTATCGACTTTATTAGATATAAAATGAATTTTTATTAACCGACTTTTTATATAAATTAATTGAAAATCGTTTGGCTTTTCTTTTTTGATAATTAAAAAAAAATCAAAATTTTTTCTTATTACTAAAATTTTTTTTCTTACACCATAAATATTTTAATACCTTCACTTGGATAAGAAATATTGAATATTAAACTAACTACGTAATCCATGGTGTATAGGCAATTAAACTTGTAAAAAACTTTTCTCTTTCCATAGCTATTTACATTTGTTCAAACGTCAAAAGCCTTGATCCAAAAACGATCCATTCATTTAAAATATATTCAATAGTCCTGAATTATTATTTGTTTACAATTTTTAATAATGGAAAATCGCGAGTAACAAATGAGCATTCAACTTCTCTACTTGAGTCATTCGCGTTTCTATTTGTTTTACTCTTGTTTATTTTATTTTTATACCTCTAATTTGATTTCAGCATTACGCATTATTTATTTCTGGTTCGCACGCAATCGTTATAAGTAATCATTAAAAGTGAGGAGCGTTTCGAATGCAAGCGCATTTCTTTTTAATTCTCCGCATCGAGTTTCGAAACGAAAGCGTTCGCGGTTAGACTCCTGAAAGGCTACTTCACTGCAGTGAAGCAAACGCCGCGCTCGATCTCGACGCGAACACACGATCATTTTCGAAAATTCCGCACGTATTCACTCATTAAAAGTGCAATTCAAAATTATTGTTAAAACTTATGCGATAAGCGATAAAGATTTAACGCGAGCAATATTTATAAAGTGAAACATTTCAAAGCGGACAACATTAAGGCGTTTAATCGCTTCGCAGGCGACGAGCGACGCGAAAAAATAATTATTTAATTTTCATGTAATAAGAGTTTTACATAAAAGAGATACAAACGCGTAAGCATACACACGGCAATAATAATGGGAGCTTAGTAGCGAAATGACACGGGCCTGTCATAAAAACTAATGTTGATCTAATGTTGAGATAAATGCGGCGTAATTCTTTAATAAACGAGAAACGCGATGGGAGACGAACGGGTGGCGCGAGCGAACACAATAGCGGCTGACGGCGAACGCCGGAGAATAAATCGCAGCCAAGTTTTTAAAAGTGAAATCGGTCACACTTAGCGACCGCATGTAGGTGTACCCCCGACGAGCGCCACTTTTTCTATTAGCGCTCGCTCGCAACTTCACATATATAAACGCGTGCAATTTCAACATCATCTCCGTGCAGAAGCAGTGTGTATATATTTCGCTGATTTTTCTCCGCTGAATTGACGTCACTTTTCGCACTTTAATAATAAAACGCAATAATATAATAATAACTAAATATTAGCGCCGCGAGAAAACAGCGGTCTATCGTTATTTGCAGTTTTCATATAAAATAGTAACAAATTGACCCCCGGTGTTATCCTCGCCGTTGTTTCTTTATTGTCTTTTAATCTCGACTCATTATAAAACGTTGCCTTTTGCGCTTTTCAAAATTACGCGGAGAAAAGTCAACAAAGCAAAACGCGAAAAATGGTCTGCGTTCGATCGCGAAAAAAAGTAACAAAACGCGTACAAAATTCAGTTTGAAATGAAGAATAGACGCGAATATCCTGTGCGCAATTAAACTGAATGGACAGCGTGAATGAGTGAGGATTGTTGCGAACTTACCTTCGAGTGGTGGCGAGACGATAAGCTTTGAAAACTCGAGTTTTTTGTTTTTCTCTAATTTCATATTATATATACGCAATCATTTTATTCTCTCTGTGCGTTTGAATATTTTCGCCTGATTTGCATTTATTATGCGCAGTTCTGAACAAAAAAGTTTTTTGCGCGAAACAAACAAAAAATTGTTTTATTTTACGATCGAATCCGAGCTTCGCAGTCGCGAAGAAAAACTTTTTGAAAAATTTAGAAAAAGTGAAAGAAAGTTAAAGTCTACACACTTGCATTTAATGATTAGAAATGTATGTAAATTCTTAGCATCGCTTTTTACATAATGCATGAATTTATTCAGAACTTCCGACTACCGAAAGCGCGCCGTATGTGTGCGAAACAGCATCTTATACACATACAATATTTTCTCGCTCTTTTTTTCTCTCACTTTGCTCTCTCTCTTCTCGCACTATTCTCACTCGTCTTTTTCGCGCAAATAATTTCTTTTCGGTTGAAAAACGATAAGACGCAAAACGTAAAGCTGAGCGTTTTTGAATAACAAAAAGGCAATCATTTTTTGAAAGATGCAAAACTTTGCTCAAACGCATAATGTATCGAGAATTGCATGTAAATGTATCGTCGCGTTTCGTTTATTTTTTATTCACTCGCTTCTTTTTGCTTCGTTCGCGCTCGCCGCTCGCAAAAAAGTGTCGGTAATCGCAGTGTTCGGAGTTTGAGAGTGAGAGGATTGGAGCGAAAGAGTGAGGCTAGCGTTGTTGTCGGTAGTCGCTCCGCGTGCAGGTAATCAATCACCGAGAAGCAAAGACGCACGCATATGAAGCACTTCAAAAAGAGATCTTCATAATGTTTATTTTCAATCCTTTGAATATCATCACTATTGCATATAAAAATCGTTCGACACTCGAGTGCATCGTCGCTGCTTCGCGTGCAAATTAATGTCATCATTTTTTTTCTCGCTTTTATTGCTTCAACTGCCTCCTCTTCTTCTTCTTCGTCCTCGTCTTCATCTTCTAAATCTTCTTCTTTTCGCAACTTCGCACTCAAGATTTTGTGCTTTGCTTCAAGCTTCCACTCGTTAATGGCTGTTTTCATCGCATTTGAATCTAAAATTTTCACTTTTTCATCAATAAAGATTTGCGTGTTTAACCCCTTGTCTTATCGTTTTCACTATAAGTAAAAGTAGAAAAGGAAAGAACGAAGATTTGAAAAGAAAAGGCGTGCATAAAATAAATTTTATATTAAAATATACGTCGTACATTTAAATTTCACAATTTCGTCTATATCGCGTTCGAATTTTTTGCGCCGCTCGTTTTGCACTCACTTCGATTGCGAAATGAGTGTCAAATTTTGTCGAGTGTCATTATTTTTAATAAGCGATGAAAAGAACGCTTTTAAAAATGATTTCTTATATAATATTTGCGCGAATTCGAGCAGAATGAAAGCGAGAAGAAGAAGTGCAAAAGAAGTGAACGAAGAAGATTGGAGCGGAGAATAGGAGAAGATGATGATTCGAGCGAAGAAAAGTATTGAAAAATCTATTAATGTGCGAACTTTTTTTGCTTCACTTTCATTTTAAAATAATATTTATAGAAAAACGCTTTTGAAACGAAGAAAAAAGATGACGGTTTAGATTTGAATGATTGCCGTAAAGCTAAATGTAATAACTTTCAATTCCCATTTAATATTATAGAGAAAAGCATAGAAAAGAGGAAGAAAAAGCAAGAGAAGCGAACTGGTAAAGATCAATTCGCTTTTACTGCGCCAATCGAAAAAAGCGTTTGCTAACAATTTTATTTCGCGTCGACATTTTTTAAACGTTTACTTTTGTCTTCGAAAACAAACTTTTTTGCTTATTTTGCAGTTAAAAAAAAGAGAAATTCAGTGTTTTGATCGTACTTTCTGATACTTTACTACTTTTCTTTCCTTTGAGCGCTGCTCGTTCATTGTTTGAAGTTCGATTCTTTCTTTTAAAAGTAAGACAAACGATTGATGGCGAAATCAAATCTCATGAATTGATACGCTTTTCTTCAGAGCTGCACACACACACTTTTTCTGCTTTTCTTTTCGCTTTCGATTGAATTTCCTGCGAACAAATATTGCAATTTACCTCTTCGCTTTGCTTCCACTCTCACTTCTCTTCTCATCAATTCGCGACTATTTTTTCTTTTCTCGCATTCAAATCTTTTGTCGCAAAACCCTTTCGTATTTTTACAATGCAATTCGGTAATTACGTTCAAATCGAATCGAATCAAATCAAATGAGATTACGAGCTGTTTAGTAATCAATTGCTTTTTCATTTGTGTGACATTGTTTGGCTGTCATTTCAGTCGAAACACAAACATTCACTTTTTATAGGTGCGAATTCCAGAAGCAACACTATATAAATGAAAAGGTGCGACAAGCAAAAGATTTTGCTGGTTTGAAACGCTGAAATTGATTAAAACACCTCTTTAATTGTTCTCGTTAAATGAATGATAATAAATGTGTTCGGAATATCGTTATGTTCGCTGCACACATCCAAACTGAACGGTTTAAAAAGCAAATTTTGATATTTTTTTGAGCGAGAATAAAAATTTAAAATTGAAGCAAACATGAAAAGAGAATTTGGTGTGATTAGATTGGAAGAAGACGAAAATAAAAATTGAGCGCATAAATTTTCTTTTCTCGCATACACAATTCTAAAATTGAATTCTCGTTTCTAGAAAAATATAATAAAGATGATTTTGTCGATTAGTGTGCAATGGGAGGAAAGTGAAAATATTAGAGCGCATTTTGAAATCGATCAAAAGCGAGCGAAGATTTTTTTCCCGCCGCCGCAGCTTCTGCTTTCGCTCCTCTATCAGCATTTTTTCTTCTGGATGTAAGCGTTTTTTATTCTTCAAATAACTGTCGTTTTATTTACCGAAAATGATAAAAATGAACTTTATATATAATATTTCGCTCATTGTTGCCTTTTCTATCACTTCTTCGCTTTTTTGCTCGTCTTCTTCTTCTCACTTCGAATCATCGCATCGCAAGATTTAATGCTGTTTTCAGCCGCCAACAAAATCATTTCAAACGCATTAAAAAAACTTTTCGCTTCTTTTCAAACTATTCAACTAAACCATTTCTTGTCCAAATTTCTTTCGCTATTCATTTAAATCGACTCAATGTAACCGAGCTTCGCAATGCGACGCATCGCTGCTAAATTTCCGCAAACGCTTCATTATTCGCTTCTCGCTTCTTTCGCAAACGCAGCGATTTCAAAATTTGGCAAAATGGTGAGCTTTGAGCAGCGAAAAAAACTTGAATAAACTGAGCATATCGTAGAAAAAGTAGTGAAAAATGTACGCAGACTTTGCATTTGCGTTTCAATCGCAAAAAAATGGTTCCTTTCAGAAAATAGTGTGAAATAAGTTTTCTATTAATGCATTTTGCGATCTATTGTCGACTCGAGTGCAAAAAGCTAAAAGAACCGTCGTTTTTCGGGTAATTTATTCCCGAACGCAGTGAACCGCCGCTGATCTTATTCGCCGTTCGCCCAGTCCTTTCTCGCTCATTCACTCGCTCACTCACTCACTTTGCTCTTTCAAACTCGATTTTTCAATTGCACAGTTTATCGAATAAAGCGAGTCGAATACATGACACAGTAAGTTGTATAAATGAATTTTTCAGTGTGCGTTCGCTTCAATTTCTCTCAAATGATCGGCAGCGAGAAACGAGAAAAATGCAACGAGTGTCAAAGTGGGGGCGATCTGCTTGATTAGTGGACCGCGGCCGCTTAACGCGACCGATTTGGCGTATTTTGTTGCCAACAAAACGGGTGTTCGGTGTTAAATGCGCAATATTAGAAATTCTGAGAAAGCAGTTTGGAGAGGGAAATTGCTGCACCAAATTTTTGTCAACACGAATTATGATCGCCCTCGAATACACGCTTCGATCGTCGCCGCCAATTGTTGCCTGAATTTTAAATCATATCTTCGCTTATTTAAAACGACGATAGCGCGAAAACCACAGAGCGTTGAGCACATCAACCAGTAGAAGCAATGGAAGCAGTCGTCACAAGTCAATCATTTTCGCATTTCGCTCTCAAACAGTTTGAATATAGATTTTCTTTTCAAATGTTTCGCTCACTTCACTCGATTTAACTTCGCTTCTCTCATCTCTTTCACTCGCTTTTGATTCGCACACAATCGCTGTAAATAATTTATTTTCGACGGTCTCTTTCTCATTCAGCTCACTCGCTCGCTCGCACTCTCTACGCTCGACCCGTACACGGCATATGTTACACACCACATTATAAATGGTGTATATTAGAGTTTTGTGCACGTCGCAATTTTCGCGCGTGATTTGTTGACAAATACATTAAGTAGCCATAAATTATACATCACTTTATCGCGCGTTGTGTGCGTCGCTCGCTCGCTCTGCTTTCAAAGCGAAAAAAGAAGAGCGAAAGAAAAAACGAGCAAACACAAGTTTGTGAACACGAATCGATTGAACGCTAAAACACGAAAAGAGCATTCGAAAATCATCTCAATCACCAGCTCTTCTTCTTCTTTTGCCTTCGTTTCGCGAGCGTTTTGCAATTAATTAAATACTAATTAAGCAATCTTTCAAATGGATATCGCGGCGAGTGCTGTCGTTAAATGCATTCTTTACGTTCGCAGCGAATCGCTTTTCGCTTTCAAGAGCGCTGCAAATCGGAATCAGCGCTGAGAAAGGCGAGAGTGAGAACGAGTGAGAGCGAGAGTGAGCGAGCGATAGAGAGAGAGTAGGAGAGAAGTAGCAACGAATAGAATGGAAGCGAGAAGTGAGCACTGCAGCAGCAGCACTTTTATCTCGAGCAAAGATATCGGATAATCGGAAATTGATCGCATTTCGTACGGGTATTTTGCAGGCAAAGCGAAAGATTGCTCGCTTTTTAATGGACCTTTTTTAATGGAAAACTTTTTATTTAAAAAATAGAAAAGTGAAGTGAAAAAGAGTGCGCAAAGAATATAAAGTGTAATAACCGATAATTCAGTCAGCATCGCGAGCCTTGTAAAATGCTATCGAGAGAAAAAACTTTATTTAATGTTTATGGTGTTTCTGCGATAAACTTGTCTTTTAAAACTGAAAAAGTTCGGCCGTAAAAAATCGCTTCTATGTTATGTACTTTATTCTTCTAAATAGCGCTGATTTCTTTCTTCTTTCGCGCTTTCCCAATTTTTAACTCACCGTTTTTCCCCTTCTCGCCTAAAATAATGATTAGCAGTTTCGCTCATTGCTCTACACATTATTTAATATTTTTTCTCAACGAACAGCAGCGCAAATCAATGCAAATCTCTTTTCTAATTCTTTCAAAATGCTTAATTAGCGATCGAGCAAATTTCTCGTTCTCGAGTACTTACCGTTTTGTAACTCGTATTCAACATTATAAGCATCGAATAATTGTTCTTTCAATTTTCATGACCCAACGCTGCATTTTGAAACTTTTATAAGTTTTTGATGATCAATTTTTTTTACTCATTGAAACTTGAGTTTCACACATTCTTAACATCATTGAAAGCACTAGGAAGTTTTTCTCATGACTGGCATCGACAAATATTTAAATTGAGTAATCAAAATGTAAATTTACTATAGAGTAAAAAAGATTGATTATTAAAAAATCTAAGCCGCATTTTTCTTACATTCATATCATTACAAGGATTAATCAAAATTAAATTTTATTTACATAAATTATTTGAGAACTAGCTGAAGTGTTTATGTAACTTATCATGCAGTATAATAATCAAATTCAACATATAAGTGTGGCAACACCGAAAGAATGCTTTTCATACGACAATTCAACAGTTTTTTAAGCAGAACATTTCATTACACATGATTGAGTTGGAATTAGGGATGTGTATTTCTAGTGTATAGTAGAGCTGTTCACCGAAGAAATTTCAGTCACGGCCTCATCACGTTCACGGTTGTGTTTTCGTAAATCACGCACGGTTTTATGGTTTCACGATTTTCAATGTCTTCACTGTTTTCGAAATTGAAAATTGTGAGAACCATGACATTTACTTGTCCTAACTCACAATCACGCTTTTACCGTGACAAAGTTTCACGGTATCTTGATATCACACATGCACAACTCTATTGTAGAGAGATAGGGATATTCGCGAATATTTTATTGAAAGCTTGATCATTTCCATTTATTTAAACAGCAATATTTAAGAGACAAACTCGCAAAATACAAATTGTAAAAAAAAATTGCCAATTTTTCTTCGAAAAAATGATTCATTGAGATGAATAAGCCGAGTCACTTAATGGTTTGTTATCAGGGGCAAAAATTTTCTCATATTCACACAAATTGAATATTTGTAAAATTAAAAGTGATCTTAAAATCTCATTAAAAATTATAAAAGAAAAGATTAAATTCACTTGCTATAAATTTTAACTTTCCCAATGCATTTCAATTCGCTATTCAGCGATCAAAAATGTGGCAGTAAAAGAATTTTCAATTAATTTTAAAATCAAATAAACGTAAAAAGTTCAAAAGTTTATAGATTTTAAACGAACGCATAATGCGCTCAGAAAAGTTTCGAATAGATCGCAATATGAATTTTATATCGTTTTCAGCTTTGCCCGAAGCTGTTTGAAAATTTGTTGAATACAAAATTTCTTTTTCCTTTTGTTCATTATTTATACAAAATATTTTCAAACGTATAAATATATTTACTTATCAATATTTGAAAAAAATGTATGAAAAGCAGAAAAGAAAGTTTACGCAATAAATAGCACATAAAATGTAAATGAATTTTTTTGAAAGAAAAGAAATGCGAAGCTATGAGGCAAAAGTTCTGACAGAATATTCTATAATTCTCGCTTTTCAAGCGTAACTTTGAGGTAAAAAACACTTTTTAGGCGAGTTATACAATTTATATACTTGTTTCGAAATTAAATCAATTCAATTCAGCGTATTTTGTGAATATATTTGCATCGAAGCAGAGTGATAACGGTTGAAAATTAATTTTCAACTGATTTTTGATTGCATTTAAAAATGTCATCAGTTTTGCTCTATTAAACCATTGTTAATGACGATTTACACAAGTTTTATTTACGATTAGATTAATTTTCGCTGAATATCGCTTTTCAAAGCGTGCATTCAATAGACTACTAAATAATACGTAAAAATGCGTGTTTTCGAAATTAGTTGTTCAGTAAAAACGCAATAAATATTCAAAAATTAACCCCCAATCGTTAGAAATGACAGTTAATTATGAATTCAAGCGAAAATATGCAAAAATTTTTGGGCGAAAACATCTCTCGCGTTGCCGTTTCACTTTTCAATCTTTTTATTATTTGTTACAAGCGTCGAAATCGTTTGCGAGGAACAAACTGCTTGAAGCCATCTCGCGCATACATACACACAACATGTCAAGTGAAAATTTTCTCCGCCAAAAATCCACTCCCAATAACTCAATCATTCTAAATTACCGCAAATTACCGAGACTTGAATGAGATTTTCGGAGAAATAAAGTGACAGCGCAATTAATCACGGCGCTATTCGCTTCTAAATGCAAGAATACTGAATATGCAAACATAATTAAAAAGTAATTTATGAGCGATGAAAAGCGAAAGGCGAACTTTTTGCTGGCGAACGGTAAAGCTGAAATGAGTGACTCGAGAAGGGACAGCAACAGTGGTCAAATAATGGCTGTATTACTTTGAGTACGAAACGGAGAAAATGTGAAGTTTTTGTTAAGAAGCAATGACAAGTGCCGTATGTTCGCAGTGACCAGCGTTTTGAATAAACTCTCGCTGACTTTCAGTGTACTCCTTTATGAGCAGCGATGAAAAAATGCGAGAGAAAACGTATACATCGACAGTTAGCTGAAAGACGCGAGACTCGGAGCCGCTTTGTGAGGAAAGTAGCGGCGAAGGGAGAGGAGAACGTGCGTGCATTCGTATTCACGACGAGAAGAGTAAATTTTCTTTCATTATTCCAAGTTCATAATGTGGTTAAAGCCTAAAGCTCTCTCGCCTTTCTGCGCTCTCACTCTCTCACTCTTTTTTCGATAAGGCGGCAATTTGAAAAGAGCGAAACTGTAAACGATACATAGAGAAATCGTATCGTTTATAGACGACGTATACAGGAAAATGAAAGGCAGGGTGTAATAGGCTGGTCGTCGTTGCAAGCTTTATATGCACCCTCACACGCATTGATCCAAGTGTTGATCGCTATCGACACCGGAATAGGTGACGTCAATTTGATAGAATTACGGTGCTGGTTGCTGATTGTTTTGGTTAAAGCGCAAAGATGATGGCACCTAATCTCAATCGGGCATCAATTCGGTGAAACTCAGCGGCAAGCAGTCGTCGTGTTTGTATGACGCTTACCACGATTTAAGCGCACGTGCCGATATCGGTAAACAGTATCGGCATTGTCCGGGTTCCGGTAAGCGTTGGTATAGATGACAAATGAAAAGAGCGCGGCGAAGCCGATAGCAGCGAAGAAAGCGATTCGCTGCATGTAAGTTTAGAAAGCTAACAACGCACACACAACACATACACAAGCGATCGGTAATTGCATCGTTAGCGCGGACGCTTTATCTCGAGAGGCTGTAAACTTACGCGAATCTTAAGAGTAATGATTTATGCTATACAGAAGCGAGCCTGCAAACAGTCTCCCGAAAACGCGACATTAATTTAATCGACTCGCGTTTAATATTAATTTAAAGCGCCGTTTAAAGCCATTTCACTTTAAAACACGCACTTTATTTTAAAAATGCGCCGCGAACGGAGGAAACGCGACGGTGCGTTTGCGGAAAGCGTCCGACGGCACGCGTCGCTCGAAGCTAAGTTGGCAAGGGTGAGAGCACGAGTTAGTGAGTGAGTAGAAGTGTTTCGTGAAAGAGAAATTCAGTGCAGCAAGTAAAAAATAGAAGTGAAAAGGTGCACAATGGCGCTGAATGCCAATAAATAATAAAGAAGTGATAAATTTTGGCAACTGCCGATAGTTGCAATGAGTAGCAGCACAAGCAGCAGTAGCATCAGTAGCACTTCTCTTTTTCGTCGCCGAGAAGAACGAGTGTGTGAGAGGCAGAGTCGGCGAATGAGAAGGAGAAGAATTGATTTGATGATGAAGTTATCGTGCAGAGAAGAAGAAAATCGTTGTACTCTGAGAAAAGCAATTTACTCTTATAATACTCGTGCTTTTCAGATACCTGTCTAGCGATGTATACAACGCTTATAAAATATATGGCCGCTTTCTCTGTCATATTTCTTCCTTTTTGTACGTGTGACCAGAACTGTTCGCCTTCGCTGCAATACATTCTCAAACAGTAATCAATTTTTTGCTCTTCCACTTCGCCTTTTCGCTCTTTAGCCGAGAGAAAGCATCAAAAAAGCAATGTGTACACTCTACCTTCGTTTCGAGAACACTGTCATCGAACAAAATACATCGTCCATTCGTTTCGTGTCCACACTCGCAGCGATACGCTGAGAAAAGAATGGATTGCGTTTAATCCTTTTTGCAGCGCGAATAGCGGCAAAAAAGTGTATATAAATAAAGCTGGAATCAACTTTTGACGGGTATTATATTTGGAGCGGTCATTAATCCACCGCTGTTATTGAATTTAATGCGCGTATCAAAACGTGGTCAAAATGCGAGTATTGACAAAAGCGGAGCATAAGCCTTTTACGCTTTACTTACGGCACGCGTTTCGCTTCAATTCGCTTTTCAATTTACACACGCGTGTCGAGAAGCAACGCTATTCACGAGTTTGGATACGTGCACGCACCGGCTCGTCTTGTTTAAATAAATCGCAGTTTAGTTCGAGATGGGCCGTCCGCAGAGCAGCATCGCTGTCCGCTTATCGCCAGTTAACTCTCAAGTCACTCGCACTGTTTTCGCATTCTGTGCAAGTCTCACTCGCACTCACTCTTTTCGCTCTCTCACTCATTCTCACTCGCTCGTTTCTTCTCTCTACGCGCTCGATAACTGCATCAGATAAATCTACCATTTTCCTCATTGCTCATCATTGCTTTTGGATGTGCGGCAATCTTCGCTTCGTGCTTCAATTAATTTCTAGCTTGACGAGCACACAATATTAGCCCGATTATTGGGCGATCGCATAGAAGCATGGAGCGAGAGCGGAGAATGGCAGTAAACGGCCGTTATCGCGCTCACTTAATAACCTCCTTTAATTGTAAGCGAGCACAGATTTGCTCGAATTTTTCTTCGCTGTCTGTTTGCAGCGCGCAAAACAGGAGCGCACAACGCACACGGTACACGCTGCACCATATAATGAGAGTGCAGAGCGACTTCTTTCCTATTCGCCTTTTTGCGTCTTCTATACGTTCAGCGATCGTTTCGCGTCTCCTCTCATCTCTGCTCTCGCTCTCGGCTGTATGAAAGCAAAAATTGTTCATTATTGCGGCCATTGTTTTCGCTAAACGCAAATTGATTTAATTTAGCTTTCGCTCTTTTTTATTATTATATTATCAGCGAACTACGACTCATTAGTTATTAGCTTGCCTCTCTCTCTCTCGCTCTCATCGCGCTTTTCTTTCTTCAGCTTTCCCGTTTTTTCTCTTTTTCACTCTCTCACTTCGCTATCGCACCAAAAAATGAAGATATTTTAATTAGCTTCGCATTTGCTTTTCGCCTCGCCTCGCATCGCGAGGAAACGACAAATATTACATCAATTACTGCACACATAATTGTATTTTAATGCACTCATATTGCCAGCCCCCCGCTATTCTTTCCATCTTCTTTTTCCATGCCTTGCCTTTCATTTGCGCGTCGTCAGTATTTAACACTATTCACAATTTCAGTCTTCACTTTTTTGCTGCACCGATAACGAGCCAAAATGATCAATTCACGATTGACGCAGTTCAATCTTCGCATCTTATCGCTTTATTAGTCGCTTTAAAATGGATCAGCTTTTTATTGCAATTTACTTTACTTAGAATTCATATTTACGAATTTTCACGCATTTCATTTTTACAACAAACTCGCCATGCCTTTTCCATGCGTACGAGTGCCAATGCTTTGGCTTTGAGTTTTTTATTTATGATTCTACTTAAAACGATTCAAGTGAATGATTTTATTCCAATTCGCTTCAAATATTTTCTGGGTAAAAATAACAAATTTTGATCTTTTATTTATAAATCTGTTCTATTGATAGACTAGATTGCATCAATTTTCAGCGGGTTGTCTCAAAGTGAAAGTAATGCTCAATAACATTTTTAGCTTTTTTAAATACTTGAAAATTTTATTAATAAACTCGGTAATAAATGAACTTCTCCCGACACACACAAAAAAAATTAAGCAATGAATTCACGCAATTTAATAAATAGTTTTGCTTTTATTTCATAATTATAGATAGTAAACATACCTTATGACTTTTACACAGATGAATTAAAAAGTTCTTTAATTAAACACCAAACTGAAACTGTTTACTGAAAACATGTATGTATTAGATTCATTTGATGGTTCTTAGTAAGAAGAGGAATGAAGGGTTTAGGAAAATGTATGACATTTAAAAACTACAATTTTCATAGAATAATTGCAATTTAAAGCAAAAAATTTTTTAACGTTATGAGCATGGGACTTTCATGGTCGCAAATTCATGCTCTGAAAAGCTATCAGCGTAAAGATATGCGCATCACCTGATTTGGCCTATCCCTGACTTCTGTACAAAGTGAGTTAAAATTCTTTTAGGTTGTCTCGAGTTGAAAAGTAAACTATAAACAGAGGGACTATGAATGGAGGAAGGCAGATATAAGCTGAATTTTTTTCAAAGCCAAAATCTGCTAACAAATTTCTCAATAAAATTTTTACAAAAAAAAAACTATTTTGCATAAAAGACAAATTGAATTAGCATGAAAGTATGTTTAGAGCTAATTTGGTTTTAAAGATATAGGTCAACTGATATTTTGAAGTAGAAAATTGCATAAGAAAATTAAAATTTTACAATCTAGTTTTCTGTTACTTCTGATTTTAAATTGTATAATTTCGACTAAATATGTCAGGAAATACGATTGTTTTTAAATGAATAAGTTATTCTATATCTTAATGCAACAAATATGCATAAAGATTTGCTTCCATTTCAGGATGATGGCAATAGAAAATTAGTTTTCCGTACTCAAAATGACGGAAAGCATAAAATTCCTCGATTAAGTCTTTGAAAATGAGACAGCAACTTACAAAGCATCTTTGTTTAAAGTATAATTAAATTTGAATGTCCATTTTAAAGTAAGAAATAAGTGGAAGCTTTAAAAAATAGCAATTTCTTTGAAGCACTAGCTATTTACATTCACTTAGTCGGCATTTTCTAGTGTATATTTTAGGAAAAAGACCACACAACGTAAACAATTTATTTTACACGTTTCGGAGGCGAAAAAAGAGGAGAAAACTGGTCAGCACAGAGGCGCAGAGAGACAAGAGCTGCTAATTTATCTAGCAAGTAGTAAAGTGAAGAAAGCGAACGCGCGGTGTATTGCAGAAAGCGATGGGTGTTTTTAATTCTGTGAGAGTTCAAAATTTAGTCGCTTTTCCGCACGCCGAAATGGGCCTAAATTTTCTTTTGACAGTATTTCTAGAAAATGATGAACAAAAGAATCGAAAAAAAATTGAATTCACTTTATTCATAAATTGAAAATGTGCGATAATTTATTTTGCAATAAACAAAGCGATAATCAGAGCGCTCCTTCTCTCGCTTTTTGGCGTTCTCTCGCATTGAATATAATAAATGCATAATAAAAATCTTTTTAACAGCAACACATTGATTTCAATCACTTTTTTACGAACTCTTCTCTCCTCCTTTTTTCTCATTCAATATTCAAATAAATTCTTTTTCAACGACACTTTTTAAAATTCATCATTTCATATCAAATGCGTGCATCAATCGATCGATTGCGAAAGCGGCAAGAAAACTTTATGAGCGTGTTGAGAAGATGATGAAGGTGGAGAAGAGGCTGAGAAGAAGTGGAATTTAGTTGTTGTATTTATTTTTTGAAAATAAAAAATGAAAACGAATGAAATCATTTTTTGGACATTTCGTCTTGTGAGGAAGATATTTTATACGACACTTGTGTGTGTATGTGTGATGCTAGCGTTTTGTATCCTAGTGTTTATCCGCTTTTCATCCTTTTGCGCGCGATTCGCGATGGCGAACCCAGCGACGGGTGGTGCCAACAAATTGATTTTAATAACTACGCTATTTATGAGTTCGGGAAGCATCGAGATTTGTTCGAATCTCTTATATCCGCGCCTCTCCTTCAAAAATATTGATCCAATCTCTCGCCTTTCTTGCTGCTTCTCTTTCACTCACACACTCACTTTCTCTCTCTCTCTCTCTCGCTGCTCAAACTTTTCGCTCACTGCGCGATACTTCATCTTCATCTTCATCTTCTTTCGCTCCCACTATTCTATTCTTTAGATCGCATCGCTTTCTGCTAATCATTCGCAAGCGTGTTTGCCGAGAAATTAATTTTTCACCGATTTAATTTTGCACACACACACATCTATAGTTTGAAAACAGTGATTATCTTCTCGACAATTTTCTTTAAGAAAAGATTTTTTTTCTTCTCACTTTCAAAAACAAAGAGGAAGAGGGCGAATAATGAGCGAAGAGACAAAGTTGTTGAATATAAAAACAATAGGCGCAAAATTGAGCGCAAATTATTAGACATTTTGAGTGATACTTACACAAGTTATATATACAATGTATAGTATCATATATTTGTGTATGAGTTTAGCTGTCGCCCCTGTAAAAGATGGATGGCTGATTTGCCTCCCGTCGAGTTTTTGCCTTTATGAAATTCTAGGCATTAGAACAGACAGCGGCCGAAAAACGCGAGCGAAACTCAGCGAGTGAAAGAACAGATTACATATTGAATTACAGTTTATATTGAATTCTATTGCATTCGCGATTCACGACTGAAACCAATTTATGGTTCACGTTTATTTATATACAATATTATATATAAACACAATTTTTTGTCGCCTCGTATATAAATTTTTTCTGATCGCGGCGAAATACACGGCGAAAAAGCTACGACGACGGCTGAGGATAAAAAACGCATTAATCACTTATTCGGGAAGTTGCAATATAAAAATTCACATTTATTGCGAAATGAAAAACCGTCTTTTTCATATTAGTTGTAGTTATAGTGAAAAGTGATTGCTTCAAAAACTCTTGCACAGACATACACATCTTCTGTTGCTGGATACTAAAAATAAAATGCGCAAATATGAATACATCGGCCTGACATTGGAATCAACTCTATTGCCCCATGCCGATTCGGTGTTCATTTCTTTTCTCTTCGCGCAATCAATTTTGTTTTTTTTTTCGCTTGCGTTAGTACAAGATTTTAGCTTATTTTTACCTATCAGGCAAAAAGGCCACTGAAAAGCTTAAGCAAACGTCGACACACGAGTTTGTTTATACAGTGAAATATTATCTAATATTTTCTGCTCGTCAAAATAAAAAGTGGCATAACAATAAATAATGAACGCTGTTCTACTCTCCAAAAACCGTTTGGATTTGAAGCGAAAGAATCGAGCGAATTTATTATCTTCGCTGATCAATCTAATTTAACTTTATTACGATTATGATTTTTTAGTTCAAATAAGAGGTAAACATGAAACGAGATAATCAAATTCAAGAGAAAAACATTGCGAAAGTTGTTTTAAATCGTTGAATGCATTACATTAATTGCATTCAAATTACAATGATTCTCATGATTTATGGCCATTTTTAGTGTCAAAAGCAAAATGGCGATATTTTGGCGAGTTGCTTTTGTGATTAATAACTTTATGCTTCCACCTCTTTAAGCAGTTGATGAATTTTGTGCAGAAAACAGCGTTAACAAAAGAAAACTGAAATTGACTAAATGCCTGTTACATTTTAGAAGCGAAAGTCTAAGTTTAGAACTTTAAAGTTAAAACGATAATAGCAAAAAATGACAGTAATAGTGGATCCATCGAATGAAAGTGGGAACTGCGTTGTAACTGCTGATATCGATTTCAAGTACTTACTTTTTCAACACACACTCTCTTCCCTATTTGTCTCGAAGATAAATTTTGTCAAAGCATCACTTTTTGTCTTCCATTTTTTAATCTTTGCTTTTCAACTAAAGTAATTTGCTGCATAATGAGCGAGTGTAATTAGAATTAGGGATTTCTAATTAAATCGAGATAATTCTAAAATTTTCATAGTTCACAACAACGGTAAGCTTGTTGCGCTATCTCTTAAAACGTGCATTCGCAGCGAGCGAAAATACTGAATGCACTTGATCAAAAAAAAGTTGAAATTTTATTTAAGCAAGTAAATGCTGCCGATGCAAAACAAAGTGAACGAAATTCAGTCTTCTTTTGGCCTGCGCTCGCTTCTAATGATGTAAATTCCGACACACACGTAAACGAGCAGCGCAATTAGGAAAAGGTAGGTGTCGAATACCACTGGAGGTATTGAGCAGAACATATTTGATCATCGAGAGTTGTTTACTTGACAAAAGAGTTGTTCGAAGATCGGCGGTTGGCAGCGAGAGAATGAGTGAAAAGAACAAATTCGTTGCGACAATGAATTTGTTGGCGAATGCCTCACGAGGCTCATCAAATGCGAGAACTCGCATTCAATCACTCTTCACTCGACGACATTTACTCGACATTCGGTAATTAAGGCGAACGGCAGCTTGCCACTTCCTATTCACATACGCTCATCAATTCGCTTTTAAGGTGTGTGCAGAATAATGAAGATGTTTTCGCAAAAAGCGGTCTACACTTTTATAGATTCAAATGGGGCCATTTGAAGAAGAATGAGAGAAAGAGCGAAACAGAGTGCGACACAAACAGACACAGTGCTGAGCAAAGAATGGGAAAGTGAGAAAAGCGCGGCCTTGCTTCGATGTCCCAAAACGAAACTACAAAACGAGCACAATGCTATCATTGAAAAGAGCGCATTTGGCCAAGTGTCCGCCAAAAACCACAAATATCACATTCATAAGAAGTGAGCCCATGTTTATTATGCGTATATATCAAATATATTCATCGCTGGTTTTGCGGCTAGCCACTAACGAGCGAGTAAACCATCACTTTTCATCTTTCTCTTATTATTTATGAATATTTATTGTCCGAAAAGCGTTTTCGCGTTTAAAGGCCACTTTCGTCTCAAAAAGGTTTAATGGCTTTATTACAGTGACAAGTGAAAGGAAAAAGAGAGAATGAGACACGCGTTCAATATTCTCTGATCGTTTCGAAATGGTGGTGGTCAAAGTAGACAGCAACAGACTGACACTCGCAAAGTGATGGTGGCAATTGCTTTGTGCAGCAGCAGTAGAAGTAGTAGCAGAGCAGTAAGCAGCGAGCAGTAAAACGCGAATACAACTTGTGAATCGGCCGCAATTGAATTATAACTGGCTAAATATAACTGGCTACGTGTAAATAAGAGCACTTAACTTTTCACCATCAATTACTCGCTTGTAGCGAAAGCGTATAATATAATTTAGCGCGTTGTATACTATTTTGGTACAGTTATTAGACGAAAATTGGCTCAACATGCAGACATTTTTATTTTTCGTCGTGATTACACTTTCAGAATGAGCAATCAATGCGAAGCTCTTTAAGATTCGCGACGAGCGATTGGAGTGAACTGGTGAAATCCATCTCGCTCTCGCTCTATTCGATCTGAATGCATGGACTGTATGCGTGTGTGTGTGTGCAATGAGTGTCGGTGCGCCAATCTGAAATGCTTTACACGTTATTTAGCGTTTGGAGTGATAGTAATTTCCTTTTCGCTCACTTCTGCTTCGCGTTTTATTGTATGTTTCGTATTAATTCAGCTGCAATTCAATTTTCATTCAAAAGACGTTTAATTCGCATTCTGCAGAGGAAGCGTTTTGGAGAAATTCGCTCAAGTCAGACAAAGTAAACAGAGTCTAAATTGAAGTTGTTATAGGAAATAATTGGGGAAATAATTCGACGTCGAATACAGTAGCGAGAATTACATCCGATGTATATTTATATAAATACGTTACGCTCGATGAAAGCGAAAAGCGATTCTTAGTGTACACTCGAAAGCGAAATGTATCACTCGCTCACTCGCTACAGCCTATATACACATTTGTACGTGTGCTCTGCCTCTCGCCTCTATGTGTATGTGTCTCGCAATTTGTCTCTACTGTCGTTTAATTAATCACCTTTAATATTATCATCGCTCGCTTTCGTCGAGAGCTTAATCAAAAAACTCTCGCACTGTGTCTCGTTCAATAGAAGCTCGCTTCCACTGTTTACGCGCTAATCGAAGCTTCTGTTCAAATCGCTGCATAATTAAGAGTGAATCAAAAATGAAAAGGGAGCCGAGTTCACTGGTTGATAGTAATTAACGCAAATTCGCTTTTTTCTCTCGCTCGTTCTGCGCGATCTTTTCTCGGTTAAACAGCGGAGAATAACAACGGCTTTGCGCCGTAATCGATAGACGAATTTTGATGTGCAACACAATTGTTCTCACCCTTCTCTCCCGTAACTCACTGTTTTGCTCACTTCTACTCTCTCTCTCGTTCTCTCTCGCTGTTCGCTCTCTCTCTTTTGCTTTAACGATAATCAATCATAAATATCCTAAATTGCTTTCGTGCACGCCGTTCGGTCGCTTCATTGACTTTCGGTCTCTACTTTTATATACGAAGTTTATTGATCCTTCGAGGTTTCGTTCGAGCCTAAACGAGCGACAAAACGCGATCGCATCTAAAACGCAAGTAAATTAATAATCGAGTGATAGGCAGGCTAATAAATAACTGTTTTATATAAATTATAGCGCTATTCAAAAACTCGCTTACACTATAAACTGTTTTCGGAAAATAAATGTCGCACAATTTAAATTTATTCGTCATTTTCGCAAGTGTTCGCCGAGCAGCGAGAGAGTTTGCATCGCATTGTTTGCGCGCTTTAAACGACGCGAAACTTTCAAAGCCATTACTTCGTTTTTCTGTCTTCTTGTTTTCTTATTTTACTTTTCATCATTTTTACAAAAATGAGTTGAAATTAAATTTGACACTGCATTCAGAATCATGCTAAATTAAATTACAATATTCTGTTTCGTTTCTCCGCCATTCTTCCACTGCTTCACGGTTTACTTCTTTCGTTTTGCCTTCTCACCTCTTATGAGCTATTTTATTTACATAGGCTCGTCGCGAACAAATGCATATGTAAATTCATTCGCATGCATTTAATTATTAGATCACGCGTTTGATGTGCCCGGTGAGGACCGTACCGACGACGGTGATTGCGGTGTGGGTATTGAATAGTAAGGTACGTTCATACTTGAAAGGTTAAAAAAACTTGGTCCCCGAGCAGCGACCGCCGCGGCCAGACCGGCTGCCGACGAGCCTATATGCGCCGGTGGTGGGTGGTTTACTGCGCCGTTAAAACCGAAATGACTTGCCGCGTGCAGACCGTGAAAACCGAATGCTGCGGCTGGAAGCAATGGTCGTGCGGCCAACCTGAGCTTTTCCAATTCTGCCTCTTTCAATCGCTTCTCTTTCGCGCGTCGATTTTGAAACCAAATTTTTACTTGCGTTTCGGTCAAGTTTAACGAACTTGAAAACTCGGCTCGCTCCGCGATCGACAAATATTGCTTCGTTCTAAACTTCCGTTCTAATGCCAGAAGCTGCTGTGTGGTGAACGGCGTGCGTGGCTTACGGTTGCTCTTGTGTTTTCTCAATTGACATTTTACCGCTGGCAATTTCGGTGGTTCCATAGGTTCTGCGAAAGAATTAAGTTTGAATTGAATATTTACTATAAACGCCTTAAAATTAGCACTAAATTTCGACATTCGGGAAAACGACTAATAAGCAAATTAATTAGCAAAGCGTCGCTTTATTTTCGCTATCCTATTCAACCATGAAAGTGAACTTGAAACGAAAATTTTCGCAAACGCCATTCAAGAAAATCTATACACTCACAAAAGATTAATAATCTTGAATTTGGTAGCTATTCAACTTAACCCATTTATTCTTCATTTTATGCTAATTATGATCCTTTTATAGATTTCACCGCTGCTCAGTGGGTACTGTGAAAACTTTGAAGAACGCCGATAAGTAGCTCAAAATTATTCATTTGCGATTAAAGTAATTCGACAATGCATTTCATCTAAATTGCAGTTAAATTAAACTAGTCTCACATTAACTCTAATTAGCTGAGAATTTAAATTTGCAAAGATAATTTATTTTTCGATTTAATTTCACAAGAAATGAAAAATCTGAGCTAAGAAACTTTATTCATGCGAGAGTGCTGAGAAGAAAATCAAACTAAAATTTTTGCTCTTTATGTGTTTTGAAAACGACTCCAATCACTCACAAAATTTTTTATTTTTCTTTCTGATCATTCATTTCGCATAAATCGACTGATTTTGTGTAAACCTTTTTATTATGCGTTAATTTGCAAAAGAAGCGAAATTCGCAAGGTGGAATTCACGTAAAGCGAAAAAATTTAACGAAGCGTACGTAATAATTTGCAATCGTAAACACTCGGCTCAAAAATCGTTTGGTGAAATTGATAAGTATGATAGAATCTTTTTTAAAGAAGCTGCTAAACACTTTTTATGTAGGTAGAGAGAAAAAAGCAAGATATTATGGCACTGCGCAAGATATTATTTGTAAGTTTACGATTTTTTAAAATAAAGTTTCTTCTTCTTGTTCGGAAACGCAACAGTTATTACATCTGCAATGTATTGATTAGCCGAAGAACTTTTTTTGCTAAACTCAAAATGCGAAACCTATTTTTCTCTCGCTCATAATTTCCGTGTAAGATTTTTACGAACAGCAATTACGATAAGTTAATAAGGTTGATGTAAAAATTTGTTTCTGGTAAACATTGATTTGCTTTGCATTTGAAGCGACTAAAAACCATTTTCGCTGTTTGCCGGCAACATAGCAGCTTTCGTTGATTGCCGTAAGCGGCAGTCGAATCAGTAGGTGGACAAAAGCAAGCGCATAGTTCTACTAAGAATCCAAATTGAATATCCACCGTAAATAATTAAGACGGGCATTTGCTCTAGTTAAAAAATATTTACAACGTTTTCTCGCTTTCTACTTACTCGAACCTCCGGCAATTGGAAGCCACGAAAAGCCAGTCTGATTATTTGCTAACCAAGGATGCATATTCATCGAACTCGACATTGACTGTCCGTGGTTGATCACTCCGCTTGTGAAGCAATTGCTTTCGCTCGTCGGTCGTGCGTTATATTCACTGCGTTCGACTTCGATGCCTTCATCGTTTGACGATTCGTTTTGTTCACAGAAAACGTGATTTCTTTTCGGCGATTGCTTCAGTAAGAAATCAACAGAAAATGAGATTGGTTTGCTTATTGAAGACGATGATTTTGAGTCCACTTCGTTCGCGGGCAACAAGAAACTCTCGACGTCCAATGGTCGAGTGAACCGTTTCGGCATTTCGGTATCTTTTGTGTTCGTTGTGGCGTTGTTGATCACTACTTTAGTTCCCATTTTACTCGATGAGAATCGAAACGGAAGCGAACTTTAAATTTGTTCGAAAAAGTTGAGTTGAGTATTGTTTTCAAACAAAGTATATTACAATTGGCGAATTAAGCGAGTATTAAAGCGCGATTATCATTGAAAGTGATTAGAAAATAATTAGATAAAACGATGCTTCACAAGTAGTTCACAGCATCAATGAGATGAGAAAACACGAGCATCAAGTTTGTTTCGGCTGAGAAAAGGTAGCCGAAAAAAGAAAGGAGGGCTTAGCTAGACCGATGCGAAGCACAGCCCACCGACAATCGTATCAGCTAATGGCGAATGCGGCAGAATAGGAACCGTTTAATGAAGAAGCGCAAGCTCTTTTCATCCTCTCTTCTCGACTCACTTCGCTCTGCTCGTTCTCGCTGCGAACTCACTCTTGCTCTTCTTTTCTCTCTCTCGCGCTCTCACTCGCAGTGGCGTGAAAAATAGGGTTTTCTTCTTAAAAATTAGCTAACTGTTTTCTTCTTCTTTTCGCGCTCGCGTTTCACTTCTCCTCGACGACGGTAAAGGCAGCGTTCGAGCAGCAGAAGCGCAATGGCAAGAAAAGTGTGTTGACAAGTTGGCGATCGTTTTGCAACTCATTTTTATTGAGAAAAGAGAAGCGAAAGTTACATTTTTTAAACGTCGAATTGAATATCGCAATAACAACGATGATCATAATAATAATAATAATCGAGTAAAAATAAAATGACGGCAAAGTATACGAAAAGTTCTAACAATAGGCAAATATTTGCTTTACTCGCTTTGCCGTTTATTTGTCAAGCGATCGTTCTGTACGAATGTGCATCTGTCTCTCTCGCTCGCTCTCTCTCTCTCTTCCTCTCTGTGTCTTCCATATAGGCAAAGCATCGTTTCGTTTTCCTAATCTCTACTTTTCGTGACCAAAATTCATTCCACACTTTTACGAGTTACTAATTGAGTGTTTTCGTTGTTTGCTCTCATCGATAGAAATTAGATCGGCGAACAAATACACATTGGCTTTGAATACGACTCATCACTTGTTGAAAGTGACTTCTCACGAGCGAGTGAGCGACAGCTTCTGAGAGGTGCCGAGTGTAGATTGAAACTTGTTTGATTCGGATGTGTTTTCGACAGTAGAGAAGCGAATTCGATGAGTGTGTAGCGGAAGAGCAAAGTTTTTGCGCTTAATTTCGCTCATTTTCAAACGCTTTTTCTCTTGAACAGTTGAACAGTGCGAGCAGTAAAAATGCGAGCTCCGAGATTGCAAAAATTCATCGAAGACACGCCATTAACTGAGTGCTGATTGTAAAACGTTTGTTAAAAGAGAGGAAAAAATTGTTTCAAACAAGAAGATTTAAAGACAAAAAGACGCGAAAGTAGAGGAGAAGACGCAAGAAAAGACGCATTTTGAAACGAAGAAACCATTTTATTGCCTTTCTTGCTTCTCCTTTATTTTTACAGCTTCTTTTTCCACTTTACTCTCTCAGTCTCACTCGCAATCTCACTCTTACTCACTAGTTCTCACTTCGAATTCGTTGCAAAATAAACCTTTTAAAACGCGGCGAAATACAAACTTTGAATTACTTCATTTCAGCTCTTTTCCTCTATTCTCGTTGCTTCTCTTTTCACAGTTTCAATTCACTTTTTACGACTTGAAAATTGTTTTTCAATTTCATTTCAAATTCATTCACTCGTTTTTTCTCCTCTGGACCATCATATTTTTTCACACTACACAGCTAAAGCTTACTTTTCAATGTCCGCTTTATGCGCACAATTTTCACAAGTAACCAATTTACGCTTTCAAATTTCCATTCAATTCTAGACGCTTCATTCGTCTGAATTGTTTTATTTATGGCTTACTTTTTAAAAACTGAAACTGAAACTATTTTTGTCATTTAGTATTTTCAATTAAATACTTCTTCCTCTTTTTTAATTCTTTTCACCGTCTTTTCTTCGCGAATCAATAACATACGAATGAGCAGTAAAATGAGATCACATTCAGATACGGATTGTTATTGATTTGTGTGCGAGAAGAAAGCGATTCAAGCGATCGTATTTACTTCGCTTAAATCCTCTATCACTGCGGAACAGCAAATAAGCTTAGTTTTTAAAGCAAATTCAAGATAATAAACTTTTGTATTTAACCTAAATAAACCAATTAACCAATAAATCGCTTCCTCTAAATCAACCATATAATTAATTTCGTTTTCTCTTCAATTATCACTTCAAATTATTGAATGTAGAATTCTTAAAATTTTCCAAAAAACCGCTAAAATCATGTTCAAATGTAATAAACGCTACTTTTTTAAATTAACGTCAAAATGCAATTGATTATGTTTCATATTCGATTAAATTGAAGTTGAATACAAATTGAAGATATTAAATGTTTCATTACCAAGCTTAATTATTGTAATTAAATAATGTAGCAATTAAAATTACGACAAAGTAAATCGATTATTGCTTTTGAGACATTGAATCGAAGCAATAAAATTAAATGCACTAGAGCAATAAAATGCTGCCAAAGCAGCTAAAGAAATTGTTTCAATGAATAAATTATGTGGAAGAAGAAGAAAAAAACACAAAAGCAGAAAATAATAAAAGAAAAAGTACATGCTAATCAATAGGGCGATGTTTGGTTGTTCGACTAAATTGATGAGATGCTATTTTGGCGCGCAAAACGTTATTGTCTCGTTTAATTGCTGCGTCGAGTTTAATTTGCGAAAAGCGAACGAAACGCTTCGTTATTGAATGGAAGCGAAAGAGAGGAGAGCGGAGCGCAGAGAGCAGAAAAAGAGAAAAATAGCGAATACGAAAAGTAGCTGTTTGCAAATTAAGTGTGTCAACATTATTCGAGCACAGATTTATGGCTCTTTTCAGCGCGAATTCACTGTAATTAAAAGCACTTAAAAGCAAATCGTTAGTTCAACTTAATGATGCTCAATCGTCGTCATTTTCGCCGTTTCTGCTTCACTATATACCCGACGCGTTCATGCACACATATACACACACACACACAGGCCGCGAGGGTAAAAACGGTGGTCCTCGCCTGAAAATGCAGTGTAAAAGTTTTTGTTCACTTGTCAACTGCGAATTTCTCGCGAATCGCCTCGAGTCGAGCAGTGTACCCGACGCGTAAAACGTATGTTCCTTTTTTGCTGCATTATATTAGACGGATACGGCGGCGATAAAGCAGCGATTTTTTTGGGCCGGCAATATATCAGGCAGTTAATGAAACAGCGAATGGATGAAAGCGAGAACAAATCAAGAAACGCTTGCATTATCGCCGCTCATATCACTTTATTGCGTATCAATTATAACAAAATTGTTTTCGTTTTAAAGCTGTCGAGCCGCATTTGTTTGTGTGTGTGTTTATTGCGTGCCGACGCTTGACTCGGCATTCACGCGGCGGCGGTTAATTGAAATAACCGAGAACTGACAAACGAAACAAAGCTCAAAACGGCAGACGCACAGTTTTAATTGCGAACAAAGCGTGTACACGTGTGTCAGCGAAATGCAATAGCCAGAGTTACGGGTGGCCTTTTCGCGGCCGTTTCATTGCATTTTAATCCCGAGAAACGGATTTCGTCGTTCGACGCGTAGCAATAATATGAGTTCGGTCGGGCGTACTTTTCGAAACATGTAAAACTTTCATTTGTTTCACTCACTCACTCGCTCTCTCGCTCTTTCTCTCTCACACACACAGAGACTCTCGCTCTTAAATCCACGCCATAGGAGTTTTTAAACTTATTTCGAGAACATTGATTTTTGACACGCGTTCAAACGAAATATGTACATAAAGCATATAATTAAAGGCGCTGTAATCCGTTTTCGCGAAAATAAACGCGCAAACACACTGCTGAAGCGGGTTAGCGCAAGCAATAAACACAATTCCGTTTTTGTGTACACTACTATTTGGTCGCTGTGTATAATCTGCTGTCACAAATAGCAGAGCACACAATTTTCGCTGCTAGTGAATAGAAGAGAACGAAAAAGAGTCGAGCGCTGAATGCAAGTGATACAAAACTTTTGAACGCTTTAAACGATAGCAAAATAGAAAGCGTGCGCTAAAGAAATATGCACGCAGAACATTGCATTGAATGTATTAAAAATAAATGTCGGCTTTCGCGAGCTTCAATCCGAAAATCGACGCTTTGTTTGAAATGCCAATTTTCGGGTGCGAAAACATCAGCTTTTGTCGTCGACGTATTCTTTCTTCGCTTCCATTCGACGTCTTCGTCGTCGTTTTGTGCACTGTTTAACTTTTCTGCTTCTTTTCGCTTTCGAATACGCGAACACAACAAAGTGTATTTTTCGGTAAATCGGCTGAGCATTCGGATTATAAGAGTGATGACTGCAATTTCCTGACCAGAATTGATCCGCAAACTTGAACACAATGAGAATCGAAAGCGGTAAAACGAAACGACGATTTACTCGAAACTTTTACTCAACTCACTTTGCCAATTTAATTTGCATATTAAAATAGTTTAGTTTAAATATTTATTATGTTTTCGTTTAAAATCGCGCCTCACAATTAAGTTTGTATACATTTTCGACGCATATTAAGCGAAATCGATCAATGCGCCGTTTATTGCGAGCTGTTCTAAACTTTACTTCGCTTAAGTTTGAAAAAATTAAATTGACTTTAAATATGTGCAAAAAAGCTCTCAACACAAAACTCAATTCATCACCGAACTTAAAGATTTTTTTGCTCGCTTCAAACACTTAAGGAAAAAGAAGTTTTTTGTATCCATCACATGTCAAACATTAAATGTACACATTCTTTTAAAAGTATCTATACATCAGGCTAATATCATGTAATGAGCCGTGTTTACGCCATCACTTAAATTCTCTTTACCCTCCTCACTCGCTCTATTCTATCATTTTCTCTCTTGCACTCTGTTCTCGCTTTTCACATTTCCCAAAATCAAAATAAACATTCAATTTTGAATCAATGAATAAAGCTTATTATTATGTGTAATGTTGGGGTGGTCTAAAAACGGCGAAATCCCCTAATGCGAGATCAAAATGATGAGGTATTAGAACTTTTCTCTCTCTCTCTCTCTCT
>NCKU01000819.1:0-32920 GCA_003675995.1 Dinothrombium tinctorium | reverse complement strand
AAATAATTCAATAAAAAAATTAAAAAATAATAAAATTGTACAAGTTTTCTCGAAAAGAATTTTGGGTTAATTTATTTTTGTCGTTAAATCAAATTAATTTTTTTTTCGCTCGTTTTTAAAGTTCGATCAGCAATAATTTCCTAGTCAGGCAAATATTTCACATTAAAAGTAAGAATTTGAAATTAAAGTTCGCACACACAAAAATAAAATAAAAAATGTAAAATCAAATTTTTGTCAAGCGAAAATTGTGCAAAAAAAAAATTATCAATCAATTTCATAGAAATAAGCAAGATGTAAAAAAATTGAAAAAAAATTTATGAAATGATTTAAAAACAATATTGTCTCGTTTTATGCTAGATAAAAATTTATTTTTATGTCCTAAATAAAAATTTGAAAAAAAAACTCGAATGCTGTCTTTCATCGCAAATCATTTTCTTACTTGAAATGAAAATAAAATAAAATAAAATAAAATTTCATTTCACAATTTTTTTTTTGTTTTGTTTGCTTGTTTGAAACACATTGCTGACTTACGAAACTTGTTCCTTGTGAAGCAGTCTTCTCGGCTCCGTTTGTTTAAAATCAATTTATTTTTTTCACTCTCTTCTTTTCTTTTTAGCCAGAAATGTAACATTTTAATCTTTTAAGCTCTGCGTTCGAGTGTTAAATTTCACTTTAATTTTTTTTTAAAATAATTTTTCTTTCTTTTTTCTCCTAATCTCGAAAGAATGTTTGAAAAAAGTTTTCTCTGATTGATTTGTTTAATTAAAAGTGCGTTTTTCGCTTTCTCAAATTTTATTTTGTCACCATGCATTTGTTTTTTTTTTCTTTATCCTGCAGCTTCCTTGTTTTTTAAGATAAGAAAACACAATGGACAATAGAATGGGTGAGTGAGAATTTAATGAGTCGCTGTCATTGACTCGCAATTAAAAAATTAAATACGTGCTACGTGCTTTGCTCAAATTCGCTTCTTTCTGCCTCCTTAATTTTGTGTGTCTTTGCATTTTCGATGCAATTTCAAAATGTGCGGCTGTTGTTGTTCTTGTTGCTTGTTGCGGTTTTTTATGCTTGTATATCAAAAGGAAAAGTACAGACATTAAAAGGATTGCAAAAATGGATAAAAGCTAGATTCTAACTGAATAAGCATGAAGAAAAAATAATTTTTTTTTTTGCTCGAATGTAGGTTAGGACACGGAGGAATTGAGGGCTTTTACGTTCAATTCAGCATTTACTGTACTACCACTATACGAATTAGCGATTTATGTGAGATGTAATTACATTTACTTTTTAACCTCTTCGAGAATGCTTTATAAGAAAGTCATGAAAAATTTAAAATAATTTTTCGTAATTCAAGCAAAAAAAAAGTTGAGAAAGTGAAAAAGATTTATGCTGTAAATCTCATTGTTTTTTTCATGTAATGCTTTAAAAATTTGCACGATTATGATTTAAAGTATCAAACGATTATTATTATTAAATACTACGTCATAATACAGTTTTAGATTTAACCGAAACGAATCGAAACTCAATACGAAGCAGAGAAATGACGTTTAAAACGTTTATCGCAGCTAGAGTTTCACATTTCAAATGTTATCATAATTAAATGAAATCATTCTTATTATCTAGGTTTGATTTGATTTTTAAAAAAGCAAGAGCATGATGACAAAGTATTTATTTCGAATGCTGAAAAAATTCACACTATCACTGTGATGCTGTAATTATTGATTCACTTTCAATTTTGCGGTTGAGAATTTTTAAAATTCTAAACATATTAATCGAAATAATTTTTATTAGAAAAAAAGTCAATTTAATTATTAAAAATTTAGGAATTTGAGATTGAAATAAGAAACTATGGCCAATTGCAAACTCTTTTCTGAAATTTTTCTGATGCTAAGCGAAATATTTAACATGAGGGAAAAAATGAAATTCTGCATACATATTCATAGTGATTAATCAAATGAAAACTGACAAATGCGGATTTTGCGAATGCTTGTCGACAAATTTTTGACGAATTAATTTAGCTAATACACATATTTGAAGCAGTTGAGCAAGTTGAGAGCATCGCTTAAACGATATACAATGTCATTCAAACGAATTTAATTGAAAATTGCATTGATCAGAGGGAAATAAAAGATTTTCCTTACTTATAAATACGTAAATACAATGCGTAAATGAACACAATTGTCCGATGAACGAAGGTAACCTAAGCAGTCAATGTCATTCACAAAATACCTTCAAAAATTTTGTTTGCGCGAAAGTGAAATAAGCGAAAATACTACATTTACGTATGCATCTAGTCTAGTTTAGTTTTAAAAGTGACCTCAAACATAAAGGCCGTACTAGTATGTCTTCGCTCACTAACAAGTGTCATTGTCCGTGAATTTAAAGTGCTTACGCAAATTTGAGTAAAAAAAAAAATTAAGCTTTACCCACATTTTTAGTTATTGTTTCAATTTACATTTCGCTTTTTTTTGTAAATTTATTTTAAATTGACAAAAATTAGCAGCTTTTTCTATCGAGTAAAAATTGTCGTTTATCGAGTTGATTGCGTTTTGTATCAATTGAAAGTAGACATAATGAGGCGAGAAATGAAACAATTTTATGCTTACATTTAGCATTGAAAGCAGGAAACGATTAAAAATATTGTTGATTATGAAATGATTTAATTTTCACTTTGAATTCATGAAAAATAGAAATTTTTAAAACACAAAAATACAAAATTTTAAATTCATTGAGCAAAATTACTGAGCTAGGTAAAGAGGTACAAAGAGATTTGGCTGGTTTAGTAAGACAATTCAAACTAAAATCAAAGATTTACTAATGAGTAGATAAAAAAAATTGAAATTTGTTTGATGAAAAAAATCAACGCGACCTCTGAGTTCAAATATTTTTTTAAATTTCAAATTGCTATCATTTGAAAACACATTTTACTGCCTACGCGAAATGAATGATCTACATATCAAATTTGTTTTCCGCGAGAAAAATGCAGTAAACATCGTTTTACTTGACGTAGGAAAGGTTTGGCCCAATACTCGGAAAATATTTACAAACTCTATTTCGTCATATAACATTTAAATAATTTGTATATAAAAGAAACTTCTGCTTTTTCCAAATATTATGGCATAAATGTTTGTGTAAAACACTAGCGCAAATTAAGATAATCCGAATATCGATCTCAAACCGATTCAATCGCATCGACGTGAATCGTTTTTGGCTGCGTATCACTTTAACAAAGTAAGTCGAAATTTTTAAAAAGACAAAAAGAAAGTCAGTCACTTTTTTTCACCGTCTAACTAGTTATTAATTAACTTTTAAATGAGATTTAGCGGATTTTTCTCGTTTGATGCTAAAATGAAATTGTAGTTAGAAGAAGAAGAAAAAAAAATTGAATAACGAGAAAAATCTTGCATTAACAATTATTAGCCATCTGAAAATTGTTAAAATTACCCATTTGATCGAGCAGTGAGCGTATTGGATGCGAACTGGCCGAACGTCATGCAACAAGGTTTGGCCCTTGACCTAAATGTGCGCGCGTACGCGGCTTGCGGATTGTAGAGAGAGGTAGAAAAGTGAGAAAAAATAAATATACATACATGTAAAAAAATGAAATGAAAATAAAATTTTGCGGAGAATGTTTTTTTTTTCTCTTTCGAGTGAACGATTCGACAGGAAATGTGGGTTATAATATAAATTTCTAAATTTGAAAAATAATTGTAAATTGAAAAGTGTTAAAGCAAAACTGGCAGCAAACGAAGAGAGATAGACGGCGAGAATATATAAAACATTTTATTTATTTTTATTTATTCTTAAAAAAGTATTTTACGCGATGCACAGTTTTTTCGCCAAAAAAGTGGTTTACGTGCTTCATTTGTTGTAGCAGAAGAAGCAGCAGCAACAGCCCGATAAACAGCAGTCGCCACTCATCATCCGCTTTTAATGTGAGAACAGTTTTTTGCTCTTTCGCTCGGCTATTTCTCAAATGATTTCGAAGCTCCGAAAAATTTCGAAGGAGAACCAGTGCGTGTGCTCACACAGGCAATTGAATATACATTAGGTAGGGGCTGCTTTTCTCCACCTTTCCATCGGCCTTCCGAAAAAGGCTGTGCTTTTGTTAGAAGAAATAAGCTCTCTCGCTAAGTCTCGCTAGTGGTATTTCAAGAATTTATCGAAATGAATTTTTGAGTGTGAACACTCGCATAGATTTCATTATATTTACAGCTTATCGCTCATTTCAATAGTTATTTAAAAATCGTTTGTAATTCATTTCGACTCGAACCTAGTATTTAAGCGAGATCAGTAATTTGTTCTCTTAACTCTTAATGCCTTGTGTCGTCTTCGCATTTTAAAAATCGAAGCCATTTTTTAAACTTTTACCTTTGAGGCATATTCAGTATTCAATGTATGTGTTCATTATGTTCTTTGAAGAAAAAGTGATCTTTCTTAGTTCTTTGACATGTTTTTTGAGGATAACTTCTTCTCGCTGCAATACGACAAAAAATTTGATTAAGAAAATTTTTTCCGAAATTCTCTAATTTTTTATTATAAATTTTTTAAAAATCTTTCGCATAAATTTGATTTTTCGTTGATTTCTTTTTTAGTTCTAGAAAATTTTTAAATTAACTCGAATCGATTTTAAAAATATTCCACTACATAAAATGACCACAAACGAAGGATGGTTCGACGCATTTCGCGACAACGGTGGTATATTACTTTACTCTAGCGAAAATCGTACTCCAGCGATTGAAGATGTACGCAATATACTCATTTATACAACATTCGGCACGCTCTTTGTAGCGTTTCTCATCATTTTTCCCGGCATTAGAAAAGAGGTAAAAAGAAGTTTTTTTTCTTTCAATTATTTTTTGTTAATCATTCAATTTTACATATTGATAATCGCGTCTAAATAAAATACGTCGCATTTTGCAAACAATCTTATCAAATAATTTTATCAAAAATCTTTCTTATTCTCAATCCAAAATAATTTTTTATTGCTTTACTCATATCTTATTTTAACACAAAAATATAATGCATAATAAATTAAGGAAAAGGCTGAAAATGCTCAGTTTTTCTTCATCTCTTCAAGTTAAAATTTTGCAATGTTAGCCAAAGTAAATGATGGAATATAAAGAATTTGTAGTTTGTTGCAGCGCATCTGTCTACTTAGAATCGATTTCGGCTATTGCTCAACGAAATGTTTACATTCATTTATTTACGTTTTAAAAAAACAACAACAACTTGATTATGTTTTCTGTCGAATTCTTACTTTCTTCCTCTTTTATATGAAATAATTTTCCTTGTAAATTTGACCGAAATTTTTAAAATTTTTATAATTCATTTTTAAAGCTTTTCACTTTATTTTGAAAAGAAATATTTTTGAAAAATAGCTTTAGAAAAATTTTAAAAATCAAATGAGCAAATAACTAAATTTGAATTTATAAATCTTTTGAACAAAAAAGAGGAGAAAATAAAAATATTTACAAACATTTGCTTCTGTATGTACGCGAATGTTTTTCTTCGCAAGGATTTCATAGAATAGAATACACACAAAAATAAACTTTTAATCTAATCAAGGATTTGCTTTTTACTACGTTCAGTGAATTGTATAGTACGTGGTAGTACTTTCATAATCGAACCTTGACCATTAAAAATTGTTTGCGTTTACTGTTCCGACGACGAGGGTGCTTTCTCGACCTTTTAAAAAAGCCCTTCTCGCCTTGTAAAAAGTTTATTGTGATTTTTAAGTGAGCAAAGTTAAAAAAACACCTTCGAAAAAAAGTTTTTTCAATCAAATGTGTACACATTCAGTCCTTCGAAAATTTGTCTTTTAGTATTTTTAGAAATAAAAAAATTGTTTTCACTCATTGTTTTAACTCGAAATGTAATAGAGGAAGAATGAAAATCTATGTCTTGTGTGTGTAAAACCAATGAAAACTTAAACGAAGGACTTCTTTAGCTTGCTTTTAGGTTGTATTCATCTTCGCTATTTTAATTGTAGCAATGAAGGGCAAGGATATTTCGACGAGGTCTTTTATGAGTTATCAATTGCTATTTTCGAGAGATATAACACCCAAAAATACCCATTATATCATTGATTTTGAAAAAAATTAGAAAATCGATTATTTTGACTTTTTTGGAAATTTCAATTTTCGTAATTGGACGTAATAATTAAATTTAAAAAAAAAGTGAAAGATTGCGACTTTTCATATGTAAATCAACTCTTTTTTCAAATTCAATATAAATTTATGCTTATTTAATATATATGATAATCAAGATAGAGATTATTTGCTCTGACTATGACAAATTGAAAAAATTATTATAAAAGTTTTTTTACTTTCGATAAAAACACTGTTCACGTTACTGTTTCGCTGCGCTGCGTAATAGTTAGCCCTCTTGAGGTCACTCCTTTTTTAGAGACTGATACTGAACTGAAAATATTAGTCGAGTGAAAAGTTTTTAACAGTTTGCAGAGAAGAGAAAAGAATTTTTTATGATAACACCATACTAACAACATTCAAAACTAAATACAATTATTTTCTTAATTTCAACGCTTAATATTTTTGCTAAAAAGTTTGTTTTTGACGAGGTTGTATTTCTTGTAAGCACCGGAGAACGGTTGCATTAACTATTGATCCTTATAAATAATTAATAAAAATTATTTGTAATTAATAATAATGATTCTTGAAATATAATCACGACGATGAAAAACAATATTTTCAATTATTAAATCAAATTGAAAAAATATTATATTTCGCACTAGAATAAATTAGAAATTTTATACGAAAAGATTGATTCGTTCAAAGAATAATCGATAAAATCTTTGCTTCTTTTTGCAAATATTAATTTGAATATAAAATTAATAAGAATCATTTTCCTTAGCGTTTCTCAACATTCATTTGTGTCACAATAAGTCTATTTATTGGAGCTGTAATTCTCGGTAAGCATGCCTATTTTCTAAACAATACGTTAATTGTAGCAACAAAATTTGAGTTTTATTTTTATTTTGTTGAAATCATTATTCGTCTAATCATCTATATTCTTCAAAAAAAAAGTAAAAATTTATCAACCGATTTTGTAGTGGCAAATTTCGGTACTTCATGGCATGTCGCTCAGGCAACAATCTCTAGTCCATATCGAGCATTTTCAAAAGAGAAAATATCAGCCAAAGTAGGAGTAAACGTTGGTTTGCAGAGTGTAAACATTACACTTAAAGGTAATTTCTCTTTGAATAAATCAAATGAAATAATTGTTTGAAAAACTTTTTTTTTCACAGCAAACCCTGTTCACAAAAAGCACGAAGAAATCAATTATAACGAAAGATTTTTTTGGATCGGGCGTAAGTGAATTTGCTTTGTTTAAGATTGATAAGATTTTCAAAACGTTTTCGGTTAATATTTTTATAGCCTACAGACTTAAAAAGAACGTTTTATTGATCAGTTAAAGTTGTCGTTTTTTCCTCTTCGGAGTTTAATTTAATCGAGAGTTTCTTTTTTTTTATTCATTTATATCAACTTTATAAAAGTAGGATTCATTTAAATCATTTGAATAATGCAAGAAAAGCGAACGTGAAAATGAGAAAGTGAAAATTTCATGTATTTAGTTTACGAAACGCAATGAAATACGCTGAAAATTTAGGACGAAAAATGACTTAAACAAATTTCGTGAAATTATTACGACCTTTTTTCGCTAAAAAAGCGATTTGAATCATTTTCACTTTTGCACATCCTCTTGTTTTGTAAGCGAAAAGCGTAAACATAGTTGCATATAAGTTATTTACTATGAATTAGGTGACAAGGAAAAAAATAATGCCTTAGTTCTATAGCTTGAAATTTTTTTTTTTAAATCTTAAATTTAACTTTCGAGAAAAAGGATGAAAGAATAAAATAGAATCAGATAATGGTTTGAAGAAGGATAAAAGATTTCTAAAAATGGCGCAAAAGCTATTTTTATACAGTGAATAATATAAAAATTCGCTGTAAACATTTAACGTGTAAGATTTTATAGATTCTTTTTCGTATAGATAGAATCGTGCAGACATTTCAATTTAGAATACTGTTGACATTTATTGATTAGACAAGTTTAAATGTTGTCAATTTGTAATTTAAAAAAAGCTCGAAATTTCGAAATTTTACAAAATAAATTGAAAGTTAAAAATTTAAGAAAACTTTGCTCATTAAAAAAGAAGAAAAAACTGGTACAAAAATTTTTGTTTTTATTCGATCATGAGCGAAGTATAATATTGTGTACAAAAAAAAGAAATAAAGCAAAATATGAAAAATACCAGAGTAACCTATAAAATTCGAGTTTTGAATTATCAAACACAAACAAACGCCTTTGTCGAACTTTTTCGCAAACCAGTTAGATAACTTAAAACAATTATGCTATTGTTTTGAATTTAACAACTGCTGTTACAATTTTAAGTTAATGAGAAATGAAAGAAACAGTTCAGAAATAATTATATTATACATCAGCTTTAATACGATTTTTGACTTTCGTTTTGATTTGTAACGAAAGTAAGAAAGCGCGTAATTAAAAATTATTGAGAAACATGCAAATTTAATTTATCGTGAACACACAAAAAAAAATTCATTTATCATCTATTTTATAATTAATCATGAGAAGAAAAAAGAAATTTAAAAAGAAGCGAGGCGCCTTTCATTTTTTAGAAATAATCTTAATTCGAAGAAAACTTTTATCAATGCGTTTTAGTTGGTTTTTATTATATTTTAAAAACTGTCAGAAAATGTTTTTCACTAGCAAAGAAAATAGATTGAGCAAACGAATGCTGCAACGCATTTTTTAACATCACGATTCGCGAAGAAGAAAAAAAAAATTATATTGTGCTAAATAAAATTAAATAACTTTTCAAAACGATTAAATCCTTTCGTGTGTTTTGCGACCTATTTTGAGGCGAAAAATTAAACATGCAAAAATCGTATTTACAGATCTACAGGTTATTGAAAGGATTGAGAGAGTTTTGAACAGAGCGAATTTTAAAAAAAATCAAACAAAAAAATTTTTAAATTGATCTTCTCGTGAATTTACAGCGACCGAAATGAAACAAGAATATCAAAATGCATTGGCCAAAGGATTACCATTTCCGATTCTTACAATTGCTGAATATTTGAGTCAAAACGGAGAAGGATTTTGTTGGGGTCGACGTTATCGATTGGCAGGTTACTATTCAAATATTTTACTTTGGTGAGCAAAGAAAAATGTTTTTTATGTTTATCGATTTCTTAAAAGCAAACGCGAATATTACACTTTGATTCTGATTTTTCTTTTCTTCCTAAATTGAGATTAAGTTCAAGCGAAAAAATTTTCACGAATCAATTCTTTTCGCAAATCAAATATAAGTTCAACTTGAACAAATATGATTTTGAAATATAAGCAGCTAAACTCTAGAAGAAAAAAATGAATCTATTATACGATTAAATGTACTTGATTAAGCTCTTATTTTGTATAAATCATTGTGGGTTGTACATTTAAATTTGCTAGCTCGATATGTAAAAAAACTAGAAATAAATATAAAGGAAAAAACGAGTGTAAATTGGCGTAAAATGCACAAAACGCATTTTAGATAGAAAATGTTAAAAAAAAACTTAATACTGGATCATTTAGGTTAATTTTAAATTTTTTCTCTTTAATGATCGTCACGATTGCCTTTGAGTTTTGAATTTATACTTGAATTTAAGTATATAATTCGCGGTGAAAATATTTTTCAACGATTAAAAAAGGCTTGGACCAAGTTCATTTAAATTTTGATTTATAACTGATTGGGTGTTCTAATTTAAATGTCATGTTAACAAAAATTTTTCAATACAATAAAACCTTCCGTAGCGAACACCTCTCTTGAGTGGTAACCTCCACTAACGGACATTAAAATACTCTCCTACGTTAACTGAATTAAAGATACTCTCTTTACACTGAGCATCTCTTTATAACCAATTTTTTGGACCCTTTAATCTACTTTGTAGAGAAGTTTCACTGTATTATTCTTATTTTTGATCAGAAAATATGTTTTTAATATTCGTTCCTCATGAGAAAAACGTTAAATTTAGTATAGATGAGTAAAATTTAAAAGTAGATCTTCCTTCAGCTAAAAATAAATATTTACAACAAAAACATATGTTGAGGCATACTGTGAATTTTGTATTTTTACGCAAGGTGCATACTAAACATTCTAAATTACGATCACCCTGTTAGATCGCAAAGATTTAAGCTTTCGGCAATATTATCAGCCTCTTCTAAAGAGAACGTTCACTTAAGCAAATCAGTCGAGTAAAAGAAATTTGATTCCGTTTCTCAAGTTTTGATTATTTTTAAGTGTAAAAATTTTCCATTTTTTTCTATATAAAGTACATAAATTTCCTTGGAAATTTATTTTTTTCAGTAAGAAAAAGAATTATAATTGTAAATAAGTCTAAGATAAATTTGACTTTTTTTATTTGTGCTTAAGGGTAATAAACGAGTGGTTTTTTATCTTTACATAGAAAAATTATTCGCATAATTTAAAAGAATCTCGTTGGTAAAAAAAAACGAAAACGCCTGCTTTTATACAAATAGAAAAATTTTGGAAAATAATTTTTTAAACCTTCAAAGATATGATACGCCCTGAAAAGTTTCAAAAATACAAAAGATTTTTTTAAAAATATGTTTTAAATAAAACGAAAGTGTGATTTAAATTTCGCAATTTTTTTTATAGATTTGATGTTCTTATAAAATCGTTTTTAATATTTTCTACAAACTCATTGATTCTGTCGATTTTTAAATTTTTTTTTAACTCAAAATTTTAGGGTCGCATTCGCTTGTTGGCTTTTAATGAACTTATTACTTTGCGCGGTTCCTCGTTACGGTGTTTTCACCATGCAAATTACTGGGGTGATAATGTTACTCGCTAACGCGGTTTACGCGCTACTTTTACCACGCAAACCGCTCACAATTCCGTTCGAAGGTGGAACGCTAACTTTCGCCTATGGTTGGTGCTTTTGGATCAATTTAATTGCAGGTTAGCTTCGGTCATTTCTTAAATTTATTTCTAAGAAATTAAATTTAAACAAAAAATTGCTTCAAGAACGATTTAAAACAGTTTAGCGCTAATAACACAAACTTCTGCATTATTTTATCTCGACGATTGTTATTACGCTTATCTATTAATTTCTCTATCCTAAAAAGAAATTTTTTAAAATTTTATTCAAAAAATATTTTTTTCCGAAACGATAAATTGAAATCTAGAAAAAAGAATTTATTTACTCCCCTGAAAGCGTTACAATAAATTTTTTATGATATTAAAATTAAGTTTTTTAAATTTTCGAGAGCAGCGAACACAAACAAGAATTTTGATCGAAATTAACAGCTGAACCTAAGCTTTGTTTAAATTTTTTTATTTAAATATTTGCATAAGCAATGAAAGGCAATTTTTCTTCGCTCCATTCAATGATTTGTTTTGCGCAACTTTTTTTTTCTTAATTCAATTTGAAAATAAAACAAAAATGACACCATGCAATTCAAATGTTTATTGCAAGTGATAAATTTTTCATTTCGCTTGAAATTTTGTTTGAACTACTTTTTTTTCATTCGAAGAATTGAGATGAAATTTATTCCGATAGCGAAGTTGAGTAAATTTTTAAATTGCAATCGCTTAAATAAAAGAAAATATTTTTGCAATGGGTGTATATAAAAATATTTTACATTAACTAAAGGTCTCTCGAGAAAAATGTTAATTTGCTTTAAAGTCTTTTTGAACATTTTTTATTTTAACTCTGCTTTTAAACTTTTATCGCAACAGGTATAACGGCCGTAATTGTGGGCGCTTTAGTCGCAATTATTGACACACTGTTTCCGAATAAATTTTCCACTATTTTGGAGGTGGATTACGACACTCCGTATCGATACTTTGTCGGCAACGACGCGCATCTTTTCGGAGGTCTCGCGATGCTTAGCGATCAACACGAATGCCCGCATATGGCGAGGCGGAGAAGTGAAAGTGCCAACACAGAAACCACTACTTGCTGTGCGATCTCTAGCACCAGAACAGAGGGTAGCATCGCCTCGAATCGTGCGAATTTAAGCAGCAAAACGCTAGGCAAACGTCGAAGTGACGCTTCTACTTCGACGGTCATGTCGATTCCAGTTAAACAAATCAATCATCATCCCACTCTTAATCGCAATAATAGAATTGAATTAATGGAAACATCATTGACAACAACCGCTGAAATCGAACGTGAACCGGAAGCTAGTGTTAGCGATAATGATAATCATGCGGACAGCAAAGATATTAATGAACGCGATGGCGTTGAAAATCGTGCTTTTCAAAAAGAAGAAGAGAACGATAGTGACAGTAGTGAAGTGAGCACGACAATAATTGATGGCAAACGAGCGGTTTCATTGGCCAACTTTGGCAAATTTCAAAGACAGCAAACGATCGAGGCTCAAAAAGAAGGTAAAACAAATACAATGAACACTGCGTTTTGGTATTGAAAACTGCCAATTTTGTCGTTTAAAATAATAATTTCTTTTAAATTAGCAAATTAAAAATGCTGCCGATTATTTCATTAAGCTCATTTAGTCTGGTGAACATTTTTAAATTTCATTATTTTCGAATCTTAACCGTATGTAAATAATAAGAATTTTTGAACAATAAAAATTCTATTGATTTTGTTCACTGGAAATTTAATTGATCTAGATAATTAAAATCAACAGTGGATTCGATTTATTTGAATCCCATGCGCTTTTCGTTTATAAAAATTAGGCTTCATTATTTTTTCTTGATAAAATTTGAGTGAAAAATGCGAGAACTCCATGAATTTAAGCTTGATAAGGTAAACTCTGTTCATTTAAAAATATAAAGGGAACATGATAAAAATGTGTTTTAATCGAACTGAAAGTACGACGAATAATAACTTGCAAGTAATAAGCAACTATTGAACTTTATTTATCTTTATCGTGACCCTATAAATTCTAAGCTACAATTTTATAATTTGAACTGCTTAAAATGTATTGAAGAGTTTTTTAAATTTTAATTTCATGTTAAGTTGTAGCAAAAATCATTTTCATTTCAGATCAAAGATATTTTACTCAAGCGAAAATTAATGGAATAAATGAAAAACAAAAGATTTTAAAAATAATAAATTGTACTTATCAAGCTATTAACTTCATCTTATAAGATATTCTAATTTATTACACGCCTATTTAAAAAGAAAAAAATAAATAATAATAAATTTTTTTACTAAAGCAAATAAATTAAGAAAAAAAAAATTAAAATTTGAAATTAAACTTCAAAACAATGCATTTATTTAAAATAAAACGCAAAAGTTTTGAGCGAATTTTGTCTGACCTGAATATTTGCTTTCAATTTTAGTTACAATCAAAAATTCAATTCGCTCATTTAAATATATGATTAAATACTTTTTACATTGCTCAACAAGTACTACTAGACGTTTATATGATTGAAAAACTTTCATTTAATGTACAAAAAGAAATTCGACGTAATAAAATAAAAATTTTGAAATTTGAAAAAAAAGATTGACGAAGAAAATTTAATTGAAATTTGTACGTTTATGAAAAACTAAATGCAAATAAAGTCGAACTTTTGACCATTATTACAAATTTAAAAAAAAAAATTAACAAAAATTTAATGCAATTAACAAACAGCCAGTGCAATATAATTAAGTTAAATTAATTAATTTTTAATTTTTTTAAAACCGTTTTAATCGTATTAAAATTTATTAGACACCAATTTCATAAGTGATATCATCGACATAGGTTCACGTTTATAATTCAAAATGTTGAATAGTTTTAATTAATTTTTTCGAACAGTTTTCTAAGTTAAAATAAAAAGGAAAGATTCGGTTTTTTTCACACCGATGCCTGTATGGCAATTATTCTTTTTCCACTGAAACCGATCAAGGAAAATAAATTTTGAAACACGTTTTCAATCTAATCGAAGTGCGTTTTGAGTGAAATAAAACTCGCATACAAAATAAAAATTAAGGTTTTGTGAAAAATTCTCTTGTATAATTTGATTTTAAAGATAATAAAGATTTTAAGCACTTAAAAAAAAATTTTGCTGCCTTTCGAAAATTCGAATATCAAAGAATGAACTACTTAGAACAATCAATATATTAATGAAATTTTCAAACTCGTCAATTTCAATTTCTTTGCGATCTATTTATTTCCTTTTACTTACATTAAAAAAAACGTGCATTCAAAAAATTTTAGTGAATTAAGATTTGTTTTAAGAACTAACAAGTTAAAACATAAATTAAATTTAAAATTCATTCTTAAAAAAAAAATTTCACTATTTCTCTGAAAACTTAAAGAACTTTAATCTAATATTTTAGCTTTAAAAAAAAATTACGACATTAATAAATTAGCTAAAATCAAAAATTTTTTTTTAAAATCGTGCTTTAAGTCAAAATTTCAAGATAAATTTTGAAAACTCGTAAACAATTTTTTTTTAGCGAAAAATTAATTTATCAAATGGCGAACAAAATTTCGATCGAATTTTTTGATTAATGTGTTTAAATTTTAGATTATTTCAAATTCAAACTAAATTTTCTGAATGTCAATTAACGCTCGATTTACTCTCATTCGTTTCGACGTTGATTTCAAAAAATATAAAAACTCACGAAATTTGCTTTTTCAAATTTGCGACACGCGTCAAAATGTGTAAGTGAATGCTCACGCTCATAATATTTGCATTAATTTACTTATTTATCGAACAAAATGTTTTGTAACTATTCGCTGATTTCTTTTTTCAAAAATTTTTTCCAAAAAATCTAAATTCAATGACAACAATTAATTTTTGGTTTTGTTTTTAGGATTAAATTAAGCGTAAAAAGATTAAGTTTATCATTAATTTTGCTTTCGCCGCATGTGAAAAAGAGTTTCGCTCGTTTTGTTTTGCAATCACATAAATAATCAAATGGTTTGATAAAATAAGCTGCTTTAGCGAGTGAAGTGAAAAGAAGTTTGTATCAACTATGTAAAACACACTAACAAGTTGATTTATTTTTATCGATAGCTGCGATACTCTTGATAAAATAATATTTCAATTTAAAAAAATTTTTAACTTTATTTTAAATGGTCATTCATAAGATAAAACTTCACCTGATGAAGCCCAACAGTTAGTGAGAGAAACGTTGTTAAAATTAAAAATTTTTTAACAAAGCTATTGTATAAGTTAAAAACTTTTTAATTTGAAAATATAAAAAATCGATGACTACAACGAAAATCTTAAAATTGTTAAAAATAAAGTTTAATGTGGCTCATTGCGTAGTGCGAAAAAAATGATTTGTTCGTAGCAATACGTTTGTGGTTCAAAGTTAGGCAAATATTTTTTAGAATTTTATTTTTTTTTTAAATTTAGCAATCAACTAAAAATAACATTAAATAAATTACTCTCATTTAAGCTATTGAAACTATTGTAGACATTGAACTACAAAAAACTTTAAGCTTTAAGAACTATTAGTTTTATTTTCAGGTCAAAAAGGAATAAAGTTGTTGAGCATTAAATGTAAACTTCCGTAAATTAATTTCAAATACTTGAGTAACACACGATATTTTAAAGAAAAATGCAGTTTTTGTAAGTCAAAAATTAGTTAAACAAATTTTGACTGATTTTAAATTTTGAAGGTTTTTCACTTGAACAGTTTAAAATTCGTTGATTTTTTTTGTCTCGAGAAACTCAATTGTAGTTTTATACACAAAAGAAACTCTAATAATAAACAGAAAATGAATTTTAATTATTTAACTGGCGCTGCTGCGATCGAAATCTTAAGCTTTTAACCTCTGTCAATGCGCACTTGTTCTTAGATAATAGATAAAATTAGAAAAAAAAAATTAGATTTACCTTTGTTGTTTAAATACAATTTCCACAAATTTATTTTCAATTCTTATACAATTCAGATTCATGTCCATATTCAAATCCTGTAAAAAGAAAATAAATTTTTATTTTCAATTCATTTTCAGGCTTATTCAATTGTCGTTTTCAATCGCAAATGCCGCTTCTAAATGCTAAATATACATTAATTCAAGTTTTACTCAAGCAATCGTTTTATTGAAAAAAGAAATTACATATTTCAAAATATGTACTTCGTCAATACTTAAGTAGACATAATGAATGTCATAATTATCCCCATCATTAATGATTTTGGCTAGTGGAAGAATTCGAAGAATATATAGCAGAAGGACTGGAAGTAGGAGTTGCACAATAGTGGCATTCACTCGGAGATTTTAATACACGTCCAGATGTATTGTCAGAATTCGCATAAGGCATCTGATTACGACGCTTATTTCCTGGATTAGGGACATACCCTATAGAGCCCACCATTCGCATTTTGCTTAGCATTTGGGGATCAATCGGTTGCGGGAGCCTAATTGAAGCTAAATTAAAATTCTAAAATATTGTAATTAACACTTATTACCGATATGTTTTCTGGCATAATTCTGGAGATAAATCTGAAAATAATTTTTCATCGCCATAATAAGGCATCGGAATTGTTGAATATGGCGTCATTACGTCATCGAAAGAAATGGAAGGAACAGGTTCCAACTATAAATGAAATTATTTTTGTTAAAACGTATAGAAAAACGCTATCGATTTATTACTGGATCAGCAAATTCGGTAGGTTGACTGAAATTATTGAAAAGGGCTTCATTACTGGCCCCATATAAGTAAATATAGCCAGCATTATCAGCGAAAGCAAGTGCTTGACAAGAAGAAGATACGTCAAAGGCAGTTATATAAGCATCAGGAGTTAATTCAACATTATGAATTAGTGGCGGTGGCGTTAGAGAAGCCGATGTGTCGAGAAGTTGAAATTGGCCTGTTTGCGAAACAACACAAAATCGGGATGAAAAAGCAGGAACAAATCGCAACAAGTAAGGTAAAAACATCATTTGAATCGGTGTCACTTGTCTCATCATTCGAAGATCGTACACCATAAGAAAGCGATCAGGAGTATAAACATTTCTGAGTATTTGAAAATTTAAAAAATGAAGTGCGCCACTTGGTTTAAGAATTACCTATTAGAATACCCGCAAGTAACCAAATAATTTCCGTGTACATCGAAATCAGACAAAGTGATCGAATGGGTCGAAAAAGTATGTTGCACTCGTAAAGAGTTTGGATCACGAAGAGTGATCTGTTGAGAATTATAAAATTAAAGTAAAGTCAGGAAATGAGAAAAGTAACCTTTCCGCTGATATCTCCGCAACAAACAAATTTTGGATGCTGACGAATGATCACACAACCTTCTTCGTCGATATCAGTAATGCGAACCTGTTTGATTCGCTCCAAATCGAACTCAATCAGCGTTTTCTGGTGACCGCCGAGCAGTATAAGATTCGACGGCAAAACCGTCATACATTGCATATCTTTCAATAGCTCGGAGCTATGAGTGAATGCTGTCAAACCTCGTCGTATGGACAAACGTAAAGAGTTTTGAGTCAATGAAAGCACACCGAAGCTACCCGTTAGCAGATAGCGAACTTCGTTCAATTCGTGAACTTGAAAAGAAGTATACTTTTGCAATTGATAAGTATAATACGAAGTAACGTGTCCACCCGTGTTGCCCATCCATAATAATTCTTCCTCAGTGTCGAACGCGAGCGCAGAAACGCCTAATTGCGAACTCGCGTTGCTGCCACTGTCCGCTATCGCATTACTCAATAACGCGTACTCTTCCATCACACGGAACTCTTCTTTTGTCGCATCCATTGCCGAATTCGCTTCTATTCCACTCTCACTTTAGTTTCTCATTTCATTTCATCCGTTCGTTCGCTGCATTCACACTCGTCTCCTCGCATTTCGCTCTTCTTTCCATTCTTTCTCCTCAAAAACAGACATTTCGCCACCGATCGCCACAAGCGTTGCCGCGGCTACAGCCAATCGCGGCGAACGCGCGCTCTTCAATTTCATCGCGTTGCGGACAAAAGTTTACCTCTTTTCACTTTCAATTTGAAAGCGTCTTTCAATCGCAGCACTTTTTGAAATCCGAAATCATTGCCGTCACCGAACGCAAAATGAAAAATGTCTTTGGATGAGGTCCTCATACGATTCAATAGAAGCGATACAATTGTAGAGTCTACAATTTGTAGATCAACTTTGTTCGCCGCACTTTGATCGTTCAACGCAAAAAGCACTTTTAAGCACTTTTAAATTTTCCAATCGAAATGAAAATTGACAAATGCGCTTTAGATTTCAACATTATGAGCAATTCGAGAAATGCAGCTTCGATCGTATAAATTCGCTGTCTCTGTCATTCAAAACCAGTTTTCTCCTGATGAATTTTTGCTGATAAGATTGTAAATTAATTTGAATGAATCTGTGGATAGAATCGAAGGTTTCCAAATAAACTCTCGAAAATTTTTTCTCGTAAACAACATGATTCATGAGTTTTCTCCAGTTCCTAAATCATGCGTATTTATAGATAGCAAAAAACAATTTTTTTATTAAAACTTTTGAAATGTTTGTAAATGAAACTGCACAGTTCAAAAACTTTAACGAGCTTGACAAGAACATTCAAAAATAAAAATGTTTTCGAGCAAATATTCTTTACTTCGACATTCATTTTTGACCATTTTTTCTTTTTCAATTATCATTTAAAATTGATCAACTTTACGAATGCGATTGGAAGCAATTGATTCGCTCGAGCTTTTGCGACTCGACGAGGACAAACCAAGTAATTGCAACGAGGGCAACGAGGTGCTTTTGGTCGTGTTATCTCTTATCTCGCCACGCGTCGATTGCTTGTCAGCGAATTTTTCTCTGATCGAATCGATAATATTTCGTTTGCAAGTGAACGCGATGAAAATAAATGCGCCCTGCAAGCCGTTGAAAACGATGAATAAATACCATCCGACTTCGTGTTCAATAATCGCGGCGAAAATACCCGAGATCCACGTTAAGCCCATCAGGATCGCTAATTTTAAATTAATATAGATTCGCGACGAATCTTCCGCTCTTGCATTTTTCACAACTTTTGTTTGCTTCTTGCTTCGCTTGATGTAACATATGGTCAATATGTAGAATATGTAATTGATTGTGATTAAAACGAAAACAGGCGCGACGAAAAAAATCAACAGCGGGATGCGATGATTTATCCAGCACACTGTGTAGCCATAAAGCGGTTGAAAATCGCTATTTCTCAAAGTTAAATCCAAAATTACGCTTATCATTACGATCAACGCTGGTGTAAACCAAGCATAAGATGAGTACAGCCAAAATTTCGATTCTTTCGGATGATGATATTTAGATGTGAATGTCATCGAGACATCAAAAGATATTACATTCATCCAAAATATTGCAGACAAGAAAGCGTAATGCATGAGGACAGAGATGGCAACGCAAGACGGTGAATGTCTCTCGCCGATATTGACAATTGTTTCATAGTCGGCAGTTATTTCCGCTCCACAAATGAATGCAATGTTGCCGACAAGAAGTGCCAATGTTAATGATGCAACACATTTGCCTGGTAAATTGTGTAATTTTTGAACAATTGTAAATACTATAAGATGCAAGATTAAACATATACTCGATACGATAAGAATGAATAAAGACAGTGAATGCTGAAAATTAGAATAAGCGAATGGTACAAAGAATGTTCGATTCTCGCAAATAATAATTCCTTCAATTTCTGCAGTTGAATTTTTAATGTGAAATTCGTATTCTCCTTTCTTTACCATCAGTGCGCTGTTATCATTCATTATCATTATTGAGCCGTTTGTAAAAAATTGCAAACGATTTTTTGCGACTAAAACTTTCGGACAAGAGGATTTCAACGACGCAGTACTTCTAAATTCGCATTGACCAGTTTTTGGATTTTTAAAGTACCTTTCACCGCAAAATTTTCTTTCGCATCTTTTCGAGATCGGATCAAAAATGAAGCCCCTTTTAAAATCACATTTTAGCGTAGTCATGCCCACAAACGATCCTCTACTGTAAAAATTGAAGTCGAAAAGCATTGAAAACGATGTATATTTTCCAGGTTCTGTAGGTCTTGCTTGCAACGAAGGGCTAACGCAAATTAAATTCTTGTTTTCAGCACCATTACAAAGAACACAATGATAATTCTTATAGCCAATCATTTTTTGATCTATTGATCGATTTTCTTCAAACATATAAGATGTATACGATTTACATTTCTCTTTCACTTCTTGATCACTATAATTTGACGGACATGAATCGATCACATCTCTGCATTCTCGTGCATCGTAGGTGATGGCTAAATTGTAATAATTATCAAATTCATTTACAAAAAAAGTGCACATAGCAGGCTTGTTTTCGAACTTAAAACGCCAAATTCTGTCTTCTTTATGAAAATTTTCTTGTATTAAGTAATCGCTTAATCCACTCTCGCCAATTCGGGTGAAAAATTTTTCTGTACAAGAAAAATTTGCGGTCCAAACCTTTAAATCTTTTGTGTCATCGTTGCAAATGGCGCAGAAAATATTTTTGTAAAATAAATTTCTTGTTTTGCTGTGAACAGGAATTGTACTAATGTAGCTTGCATCGCCTTCATCTTCGCATAAGCTTTCCAGTTCGCTCATATTCCAATTTTCATTGCAACTTTGAACCGTATATATGCTATAAACATATCCACCCGATGGCAATTCACTGCAATGCCATTTTTGCGATCGATTTTCTAATTTAAATTGCTGTTTATCAATGCAACAGTCACCGTATTGAACGCATAAATCATCGCATTGACAATTTCTTTCGTCTTCGGGTAATAAGCTGTTGCCTTTTAAATAAACACCATCATCACTTATACGATGATCACAAAGATCGAGATTCCTTTCGAAGTGATCGTAACAAATGAACGATTTCACTTCTTCTTCTCGAATTTTCATCCATTGATCACAAGAGAGAGAAGCGATGAAAGTCAATAACAAGAGTATAGAGGCATCACTTGCGAACGCGAAGAGAGAAGACATCGTGTCTGTTCGAATGAATGAATATAAATGATATGAGCTTAAAATAAAGTGAACGTTTTAAACATTTACCATCAAAAAGTGAAAAAAATATTTTTGCTTAAATACACATAAAACTCACTGCAAGTTACACACTAAAGCGAATGTTTATTTTAACAAACAAATCGTCGCAAATTAGTATGAAGGTTTTTTGTTTCAAAATTTAGTTTAAGTAGAGAAAAGTTTAACTTTAAAACTTCTATTTTTTGAAAATTGGTCGAAAACATAGAAAAAAGTTATTTACACGATTTTATTATTCACACGCAATACACATTCAAAATTGTTTATCGAGGCTTAACTAGTTAGATTGATTCAAGAAAATTTTGAGTAAAATTGATTTGATCAAAGTAGAAAAAGTTTTGTTCAACGAGTTTAAACACTATTGCGACGAAATGAATGTACCTTATTGATTGCATCTTAAAATTGAGCAAGAAAAATATTGAGCAATTCTCCTTCGAGCTATGCTCATGTTTTTTTAAGCTTTATTCCAAATTATGGAAAAAAAAAATTTTCACGCCATTCATTTCTTAGAAAATTCTTCGCGCGTCTACAATAAGTGCATGAAATTGAGTAGATTATTAAAGCAATATTCAGTTCAATGAGCATGAAATACAAATTCTAATATAGTAATCGAAATGCTAATTTTAGAAACTTTTTTTGCAATCGCAAAACACTGTTAAAAAACATTTTGAAGAACGAAAATTTCGTTCTGCGTCTTTCATGCGTTTATTGAGTCATTTATTAGTATTTGAACAACACTCGACTATGGTACACGCCAAGTTTGCTCACTCTTAAATCAAATTTCCGAAAAATTGCGTAAAAATTCTGTTTGTATTAGCTAAGGAAGTCATTTTCGCGTTGAATTAATACGTGTCACGAATTATTTAATACTCAAAACAAATGAATCAGTATGAGTTCTAAAAGGAAGCTAAATAAAGCGCATCTACTAGCATTGCTTTTCTATATGACATCAAAGAAAATAAAAAATTCTAGAAAGCAATGGCCAAAAAATGTACGCACTTCAGTAAATGCCACAAAAAGTCTCCTAGTTGAGGGGCTAACACTATGCTTAATTTCAGTTCTTTTCCCCAAAAATCAACCAATCGGATTAAATCAAGGCGAGTTTTTTTGTCCCGTTCACTGTAGATAAACATTTTACAAGTCGCCTAATTTTATAAAATAAGATTATTCCAATTTTCTTACCTCAATGTATTAATTTCTTTCAATTAAATATTCGGTACAAATGAACGCGTTTCTAGCTAGGATGATAAGATTGTTCATTTCCAAAGCTCGACGTAAGTAATATTTTTTCTCTCTACTGCACTCTTATGTTTTAACACTCTTCAGATAACAAAGCAAGAGTGTTTTGTTGTTAGCGAAAACAAATTTGATTCAAAAAATCAATAATTCAAATACTCGTAGATATGTTGGTCAGCGAAAGCAAGCAACCTTGTCTGCCAAAAGATTAGCTAAATCGATTCACACAAAATTCTTTCGCTTCATTCTTGCAGCAAAACAAGTTTTTCTACACTTTCTCTATCTTAGAAAGTTTGTAATGAAAGCAGAATATCTTAGCAACGATTCGATAGCTATAAATCTTTTTCAATTGATTTAAAGAAATGTTTTTTTATCTATTTTAAATGTTTTATATGTGCTTTAAAAATTCAATGCTTTGTGCTTGATTTTGTCGACAAATTCGTATTTTGAAAATCTGTATTCGTAATGAATATTAGAACTAATAACATATAGTAAACGATCAACATTCCGCAAAAATTACAAATGTATCCATGCGAATAGTTGAGATGATACGGTAATACGTTTAAATTTGCTGGCGTTCGACGACTAAAATTGCAAAGAAAAAAGATGCAGAGAAAATGATTGAAATGCGTTTAATTTTGAAAGCACTTACATCTGTTTGAAAGCTTGACTTATAAGACCTGTAATGAGCGAAATTGTTAGCAGTATGAAAAGTAAACAACCAAAATAAAAGTGATGAAGTTTATAGATTCGTATCATTAAATATAGGTTCGGATTGAAAAAGATAGCAGCCGAGAGAAGTAAATTGCAAGTAAGTAATGCGATTGTAAATAATGCGAACCATGAATGTATCGATGCTAAATGTGGAACATTTTGCTTTGAGACGTAACCATAAATTATTAGCGATGAAGCTGAGATTAGAATGAATGCCAAGAACGAGAGAAAATTATGAGTGAATTTCAATACTCTCAATGTTAGCATTTTGGTAAGTAGTGAAAGTATTTTCGTCTCGTCGCTCGGTGCGATTCTAAAAATTAGTAAAGCTATAAATGATAAAAAGTTGAATTTTATATCAAAATGATCGTGATTACACTTAGCCATAACAATCCAAGCGATGACTCCAATAAAGTGATGCAAGTTTAGCGAAGAGTTTTCATTTTTGTAGCGAAAACCTCCAGAATATTGGATTAATTTTAAATCGAGCAAAATAATTGTTACACTTGTGATAAATGCCAATGCGAAAACTGTGAGCAATCCAGTCATTTGCACTCTTTTAATAAATTTAATCGTTGCCGAAAGTTCTTTATATTTTGAAAATGACTTCTTTTCTTCTGATTCTTTCAATAAGAGATTCACGTTTTTATGTTCTCTGTTAAATTTCACCTCTGTCTGCAAATATTTAATCGCATCGCTGTAGGCAAATATCGATTCATCGGTATTTGAAGAACCTTTTCTTTTATTTGTTTGCTTGTCTTTAATACTCTTTTCTATATTTTTCGAGAAAGGTTTCGATTTTGTATTCTGTTCCAATACACATTTCTTCATCACTTTTGTCTTTGTCTTATCTGCTGATGTATTTGATTTTATTTTCCCCCTTTCATATGAATGTAAATTTGTTGAAATCTTCGATTTTGCTTTTACCATTGCATTTGAATGTAAACTATCAGAGAAAAAAACATTAAATGCTATCATTCTAGAACATTATAACGAAAAATGATTTTTTTAAACAATGTTCGAAAAAATAATTGCGAGGGTTTTTTCATATTGTTGAAAATTTACTTGAGAAGTATGGGCTTTTATTTATTTGCAATAATTTGATAAGATGAATTTAGAAGAGTAAATATCAAATGTTTATTGTACATATTAAAGTGGATATGAAAGCATGACATCTTGCTTTGCCAATTCAAGTAACATCGGATCGTCGAAAAATTTATTGATGCTAACGTCTTCGCTCAATCCTTTTCGCCGCCTCGTTTTCACCATAAATTCACGAGCCAAATGAGGCGCTGGTTGAGGTTCTAACGGTCGAATAACGATGGACTTATCGAGAGGATCACCAGGTACTATTTGCCAGTGGTGAAATACTGAGAGACAAAACGCTTGACCCTGAGTATGAGTCCTTAAATCGGTTTCGAATCCGAATGAATCAATTGCTGGTACGAATGCTTTTACGGTGTAAAGTGGAGAGCCAGGAACAGGAATATCTTGAGTTATGTGACCTCTCCTCTTCGCTAGCACAGTGTAAACAGCGGATACACAATCAGCAGGAGCTAAAACTTCCACAAAATAATATGGTTCCATTAAACGTGGTGTTGCCATCAAGAAAGCAGAATATGCAACTCTACGAGAAGTTGGGATTATTTGACCACCTCCGCGATGAATAGCTTCGGATGCAATGACTGCATCTAAAATTTTAAATTTTACATTTCGAATAGGCTCCTCGCATAAAGGTCCTTCACGAGAAGCCCATTGAAATCCTTGAACAATAGAATCCTTAACGAGACCAAGTAGATTTTTGTCAACTTCGGATGGTAATGTATCATCCACAAGAATATTTGGACCGCTTTGATCAGGCCCAAATGCCCAAATAGATCGAGCAGCAAGAAGATCCCAATCATATTTGGTTTGAAAAAATTCGCCCAATTTTTTTCTGTTCCATGATATTTGAACCACTTCGTTTTCAATATCTTCAGCGAGTCCTTTCTCTAAGGGTTCGGCAATCATTGTTATCTTATTTCTAAAAAAAAGTATAACGATAAGAAATCTAAAACAAAAAAGTGCATTTTCCGTACTTTTTATTTGGCGTTTCAGCAAAACATTTCAATGATGATGTTTCGACGACCGTTTCACAAAAGCAAACAACAGGATCGGCGACTTTAATATCGATTTCGGAATACATTTTTCGCAAGTCATGCATCACACAATCCAAGTAGAGTTCACCAGTTCCCAAAATAACATGTTCTCCACTTTCTTCGACTTTGGTGCTCAATAGTGGATAAGATTTGTTACACTTTCGCAATCCTTCCAACATTTTCGGTAACTCTGAAGGATTAACGGGTTCAACGGCAATTTTTATGACTGATTGAGTATTGAACTTCAATGGTCTGAAAATATATAGTTCTTGATCACATTTTGGATCGACTATTGTCGATGTTTTAACAATTGGACCATCAATTCCTTCGATTAGAACCCAATTACCGGCAGGAACTCGATTAACTTCAATGCTATATCTAAAATTGATAACATTAGGAAAAAAAAGAAGAAATATAGAATACTTACCTTGATTCATAAATCCATAATCTACCTACGGTCAGCAATCTCGAGTCCTCTTCATCTAAATGTGAATAGCTTTCGCCCAAAACTTTCACCGTTTGTTTTGAATATAAAGTACCACTTAAAACCAATCCAAAGACATGAAACGTAGATGCATCTTGCGTTGTATATTGTTTGCTGGTGTGAACAACAAGAGGACCTTCAGCGTCGCACTTAATCATAGCTTGCGCTAAAGGCGATTCGATTGGACCAGTCCATGTTGATCTAATCTTGTGCTCTGCATTATCTTTTGGAGATGGAATGTGTTCAACACACATATCAACGAAGCCGTTGAAATCGCCCAAAAACCTAGAGCATATCAACCTCAACAAAGGGCGAATATTCATTTTCATTTCAGCCCTTGTCAATTTGATGCCGAGTTCATCAAGCAAACTTGGTAAAGATGTGTCAACATCACCAACGACTTGAGCGAAAAGTTTATAAAGCGGTTCTAAAATAAATTCAACGAATGTGCGCTGAGATTGAACGTTAATCGGTTTTCGACTAAACCGACGACTGGATACAGAAAATTATAATTAGCGTGATAGTTTAATTAAACAAAACTTACGTTTCATGATTGAAATAAATGTCACCCCATAAACGCTTAGCGAACTCATTAGCATTAAAATCATTTCCATAGGTCTGCGAATACATATGGGCAAAAGAGCGAAGTGAAAAGCAAATGCTGAACTGAGAACTAGCGAAGCAAACGTTGCCAACGAGTGGAGATAGTATTGGTCGCGAAGTATCATCTGTATAAAGGCTAAAAGATAATTGTAAAAAATGCGGCTGTATTATATCACAATTATATCTTACGTCACTAAACTGTTGAGCTCGTCCAATATGTGCCGGAGCTTATAATAGGCGTCTTGTGGAGGTAATTTGAGTTCCATAATAAGACGATCAATTTTGTTGATACAAACTGTTAGAGCCAAACCTTCTTGAATAGCATGCTTCAATAATCTTTCGGTATTCAACATAACGCCTTCAGCAGCGTCGACAAATAGAACTACTCCATCGCACATACGAATAGCAGCTGTAACTTCATCTGAGAAATTGACATGTCCAGGGGTATCGAAGAGATTAATTAAATATGATTTCGACTTTAAATCTTGCATCACAAATGTCAACGGTGATGATTTAATGCTAACTCCTCGTTCTTGTTCAGTGTATAAAGTATCGGTAAATCTAAACTGTAAAATGAAAAAAATGATGAGGAGAAAATGGAAAGAACGTTTTAGAAATGTACACTTTTTCCTTCTTTTTGATAAACTTCGGGATGTGTTTGTTCAACGATGCAGTCGACAAACGAGGTTTTGCCGTGATGTAAATGACCAATTATAGCAACATTTCGAATCAAATCAGTGTTGTCCATCAAATCAGCCATAAATCTAGATGAAGAAAAAAGATAAAAGAGGCAAAATAATAGCAATGAAATACTCTAGATTATAGCTGGTTTCAGGGAGTTGTGAAACATGGTGTGAAAATTTTTTAATTTTAATTGGCGCAATGATTGGTTGACTTAAAGCTTGCGTATCTTCTTCCTGAACGATTGTTTCGACGTCAGGACCATAAACTTCTTCAGCGGTCGGATAGTACTTCTTGTCTTCGTGTAAAACAACCTGATTGTCGGTTTGCGCGTCGTCCTCTTCTTCTTCAACAGGCACCATTTGTTGATCGTTTCGATCGTCATTTTCATCGAAAACCTTTGAATACAAAGAATGAAAATAACATATAAAATCAGTAAAAAACCGATCGTTTCGATCGTGAATGCGTGCTTAAATTCAAAATCACTGACTTTATCGATTTCTTCGGCTTCTTCGTCGGCTTCCTCTTCGCTTTCGATCTCGGGACCGATATAATTGCCGAACTCGTCGTAAAGGTCGCTCTCCATTGCTTCGCGCTTTTCTTACGTTCTTTTCGTTCGCTTTTCTTTCCGAAATTTGCGAAAATTTTTTATTTTCGAAAACGTTTTCAAAACGAAACTCACGCTAAAAATGTTTCGAGTCGGGGTCGTTGTGAAAGTGCGCTTTCCGCGACTTTTGTTTCGATCGAAAAACTGAAATTTTTCAACACAAACGAAAACGAAATTAAAATTTAAAAAAAAATTAAATTAAATATCTACGATTGATTTGCGGTTCCGAAAAAATCGGCAGTAAAGGGTTGAGTTTTCCCATACCTCAAGTTTTAGAAAAAAATTCATGTATTTTTAGAAAATAAAAAACTATCAGAGCTGTCAAATTTTAGTCAGAGTATTTTACGTTTCTCAAATACACGTGAATTACAATATTTTATACTTAAAATAGAGTATTTTGCATCTTTTAAAAAGACAGAATTATTTGTGTGAATTTGAAATAATTAAGAAAATTAAGGATAAAGTGCAAAAAGGTGAAAAGCCACTTTCGAAAATTCACAAATATTTAATTAAAAAAGCCATTAAATTAAATTTTATGGCGAAACTGTTGTCAAAAATGCACTTGTGCTTTCTAAATAGAGGAGAATTCACACTCATAATAGAAACCGACTTTCAAATGAAGACTGTTGCAAAAACTTTTATCATTTTAAATTTTTGATAATTTTTCAAAAACAGGAGAAATTCAATCTCTAAACATTCTTTTACTTGTGAACGCACCTGATAATTTTAAAAAAGATCGTACAAAGCGATTGCTGTTTTTTAAATGAACTACTTATAAAGAAACTTCTACGATTTCAACGAAACTTAGAAAGAAGCTTTACTAATCTATTAAGAATTCCCACTATCATAGATGCGAACAATGAGCGTGAAGTAAGTTATTCGCAGGAGAATTTTATAATTAAATCTAACATGAAAGTGCTTTTTGTGACCGTTCGCGATTTCAATGAAACTTGGTAGAAAGAAAGAACTTCTTGTGTGTATTAAGAATTAAGAATTACCCTTATTAAAGTTATTCGCGTGCAAATTTTAAGTTTTTTGAAAAAAAATTTGTTTTTCGAATATGAGACGATTTTCAAGTGGTTTGTTTTGAATGCTAAAAACTCTTTATGTGCTCGATATTATTTTTATCGCTCTAATTATTAATGTTAAAATATATTAAAAGCAATTTCTCGGTGCTTTAATACAGAATTACGAGACGACTATCACAAGATAGCAGTTCAATAATTCTTTCAAATTAAACAAACTGAGTGAGAATCGGTCGGGATTTAGAGTCGCAATCGAAAGAACAAAATTTTTCGCCATTGACTTAATGTTAGTTGGCACGCGAATAACTTGCTTCACGCGCAAAATTCGTATTTATGATGAGGGTAATTCTTAATAGCTTCATTTCACACACATGTCACGCTTCAGTTTAGCTTGGAATTGATCTTTGATATGCAAATTTTTGTTTTTGTGAGCAAAAGAGCTTAAGCGATAGTTTAGACAAAAATGAATTAAAGTGACTAAAATTTTTTCAAAATTTATTTTCTATGAAATTCTGTGTGAAAAAGTTTCTTTTTGCGAAGTAATGCGCAGAAAGCAAGAGGATTTTTGCTGTACAAAGTAATACACTGCAATATTACGTATGTTTACTTAAATTATGAGAAAAACTTTAATTAAATCACTTTACAATATAATAGAATATAAAATTTCAGAATATAATAAAATTATTTTTATTTCAATATTTTATCGCTTATTTTATTATGCAGTTAAATCGATAAAAATATTTTCTAACACTATTTCATCATGTTTTTTATTTTGAAAAATAATAAAGCTGTCTAAGATAATATATGATATAAAACATTATTTTACAATATTTATCAATTAATTATTCTCTCTTGCTATCCACGTGTGTGATAAATTGAAATCAAGTTCTGAGTGAGTTATGATGAAAGCGTATTTAGTGATTCAAATTAACGTAATAACCTCTTCTTAAGTTTAGTAGATAAATTTTCGGCCACAAATGGTTATAAATTGAGCTAGATAGACGTTAACCACTATTCTATTTCGTAACTATCTGACACATGAGAGAAACTATCATTTTTTACAGTCAAATATATGAGCTACTCTTAATGCTGAATCTATCGATTTTATATTTCATTTACAAAAGAAATTCTTCGTATATAAATGAAAGCATTTGACAGAAGAAATCAATTTTTTAGTGAATAAACTTGAACAAAAATGGACAATGTGATTTTGCTCTGGTAACGTCTGTGAATTTATTGTTCACGCATAGAAAAAGTTGACTTTAAAATTTTATTTTAAAACAAAAAACATTGGAAAATGGAGCAAATGCAAGAAATAAACAAGTTGAAAGTAAAAATACGACAAACGCATTTTGATAAAACTTTTACGTTTTAAAGAAACCAAATTGCGAGCGAAAAGAAGTCAACAAAACATTTTGTCAAATATTAAGCTTACATACTTATGCTTCATCTCTTATTCACTTGCATTCAATCGCTTGTATTCTCTTGAAAAATATTTTTTCATCGCTGTCATTTGAACAAAAATTTTGCTTTGTTTAAAAAAAAATGGCAACGACGAAATTGACTGATATAGCTGATTCTGTAATTTATGCTCGATTAGCTCTTTCTGCGTATGAAATTCTGTTTGAAAGCTTTGCTTTTTCGTCTTTTGTTTTCTTTAACACGCGTGTTTCGAATTTAATGGAATAGTTTTGTAGCCGCTTTTTTGTCAATGCATCTCTTGCTTTTCTCTCTCGCTCTTCTCTTCTCAAACAGAGACGAGAACAATAAAAATTTTTATCCGTGCAACGCATTGAATGTATTTTTCTTTCACGTTTACAACGCTTTAAAATATACCGCAAATTTTGAGCTTTTCATTCTTTTGCTTTTCTCGCATCGCTCAACGCGCACTTAATATTTTCAAAACTTCAACTGTTCAAAACGTTTTTTTTTTCTTATTGCTTTTTCAGACTTCATTTCACTTCAAAATTTCACATAACATCCAAATATTGTGCAAAATAGTGTGTACAACTTTTTTTTTACTTTACTTATAGAGCGAGTTTTTTACTTTTCAAACTCGAGAATAATAACACATTGAAGTTATCATCCTTTTACTTTGACAACCACTCGATTTTACAAAATATTCTCTATGAAAGTATCATACTTTGAAGACTTGGCTTAATTTTATCCGACTTTATATTGTAAGGGAAGCCCTCCTAAAAATTTATCTGCATGAGTTTTGTGAAATTAGGACGAGAATAAATTGAATGAATTTATTGCGAAACGGCTTATCCAATAATGTATTTGGATAATCTTCTTTTTTTGAATAAATTTATTCAATTGAAAAAAAATTTGAAAATTAAAATTCTACAAATCCAACAAGTGAATACATACAGAGTAGATAAGTAAATAGTTTCTTTATATTAAATGTCGAATTTGTATTGAAAAGCTATACATTAATGTAAAAAGATCTACTTACTCATAATTTAAAGGGAAAATTAACCTTAAAAACTAAAGAAAAATTAGAATATAGAAAGTTCTATAAAATTTAAATTCTTAATTTTGTTTTTGTTTTTGTTTAAACTCGAATCTCGCAATCAAAAATATTTGAAATATCTTTTAAACTTGCTTAACTTTAATATTTTAGCCAAAGAAACTATTTTGTTGTTTCTACTAGAGCGAAAAAATTTTCGATTGATAAAGTTATTAAAAGTTTAACATTTTTCAGTTTGTCTTTTAAAAAACTTAAAAAATTGCACAATATTTTATGAGCACATAAGCATTATATAAACAAAATTTCTTAACTATCTAAACTTTGGAAGCGCCGATATTAAGTTTGAAGTGAAATAATCTGTACAAGTTTAATTCATAATCTCGATTTTCTCTTTTATAAAATGAAAAATGACCTTATCTCAGTGAGTGAATTTATTTTGAAATTTAATTCAAACTTCTTTTATTGTCAAAAAAAAGTCAAGTATAATACAATACAATTTATAAGATTTTTCTCTTTTTTTATTTACAATCTCAATCTTATGAATTTTTTTTTCCTGTTCACTCTCTACGACAAACATTTTTTTACACTAATTCTTATTTGTTTTCATTTTCTTGACAAGGAAATATATTTCTTAGAAATAAACATACATAAAAAAACAACTTGAAAACGCTCATAATTGAAAACGCTCGAAGTAAATTGATTTTTCTTATACTCCATTTCATTTTTGATCATAAAATCGAAAAGAAAGAAATGCGAATTTTTTTTTTCTCTTGTTGGTAATAAATTTTCTAACAGTTCAAACGTAACTGTACTCTAAATTTTGACGTCAATTTTTATTATTGAAATGATGTATTTAGTGTTTGAAATGGAAAAAAAGGCGAAGCTTTGTAGAAGAAATAGATGAAAAATAAAATTAACGATTGCCGCAGAAGATACTCGATCCATTTATTTCGACAAGTGAATCGAGAATTGAGCCATTTCAATAGAATTTCGCAATTTAATCTCGCTCTCTCTTATTTTCCCAACTCAGTTAGTGTGTATTCGCTCTCGTCTGAATCAATTTATTTACCAAAGCATGAATTGAGCTCACACACTGCGAAATATGTACAATTCGCTTTTTCTTTGTTGTTTCCTTTTTAACTACATGCTGCATGCTTTCAAATTATTTTATTCTTTGGAGCAAATTTTAAGCATTACGCTTGAACTGAATTTCAAAAAAGTTTTCTTCTCCTTTATTCTTTCTTTTTTCAAAATGAAAAATGATTTTTTTTTTCAAAGAGCGTTTTCTTGAATTTCATTCAATCATAATAACGGCAAAGATCATTTATGATTATTGAAATCATGTGCTTACTATAACAAAAAATTGCAATTCAATAAATGCACTAGAAATAGTCGAAATCTAAAGCTTTACAAAGAATCTTTATGAAGAACTATTATTTTCGAAGCTTCAAGAACAAAGATTTAGAGTTTTGAAGATGTTTTTTTTCAGAAGCATAATAATTAGAAATTTTACTCTTAAAACATTTTTAACTTATAATGCTTTTGATCAGCGAGTGAGCGTTTTTTATGAACAGAGTATACATTCGTTGCTTCTCAAAATAGATTATCTTATTAACATAATGGATAAGAAAAGTTTTCTTTATACGACATAAAAGAAAAGATAATTAAATTAAAGTTATGCCTGAAGTTATAATTCGAATTATGAAATAAAAGGCAAATTTATCTAATTGATCAAAAGCAGGAAAAAGATTAAGTCATGGAACGATGCATTAGCATTGCATTAGATTATAAAATTATTTGAGAAAACAAATTTGAATTTAATTTTGATTTAAAATATAAAATTTAATCAAAATTGAGTTCTAAACGTAAATGAAAGTTTTATTGTAAAAAGCAGACATTTAAGATTGATTTTTGACTTTTGAAAATTTTATTCTCATTAATAAGAATTTTGTATTGATTATTATTATTATT
>NCKU01000818.1:0-32923 GCA_003675995.1 Dinothrombium tinctorium | reverse complement strand
TGTGAAAGAGGTTTTAATGTTTATATTTTTACATACTTCAATCCCACTCCCATTACTACGTCTTATTATTAGTGAACAGTAACGATAAAAGTTCAAAATGGAATAGAAAAAACTCGATCGTTAAATGATAAACCGATAAATCTCCAGAGGTGTTATTGTAGCGCGTAATCGAGTGATCGCGAATTATAATAGTCTAGATCAACTTTTACTAGCCCGAACTAATTTTGCTCTCCTAAGGCTGTACCTCTAATTGAGTCTCAATACAATCCTATTCCAAAATGTAGGCGAATCATTTAGGGGATGCATGAGCTCCTCTAACTCATTTTTTACATTTTGACTGGGTTATGGTTAATCATTCGATTTTCTATGAAAACTTTTTTACAATGAATCTCGCCAAACATAGATTGACAAGTTTTCTTTGCAGAATGTGTCAAAGTGGTTAGATGGCTTTTTCCGAAATTGCCTCTCTCTAAGCATTTTCAGCTTATATTCTCCTGGGCCTGAAATAAATTAAAAATATCTCTTAAAAAATTATAAAAAACACAGAAAATTAAAAATTCTAGAATTAAAAATAATTGTAAAACTACATGTGAATAGTGATAGAAAAAAAAATTCTTAATCTGTCATTCTTGACACCTTAATTATTTTTCCTTTTATTCCTTGTAGACTATTATAAAAATTTTACAAATAAACTTTGTGGTGCGTCATGTTAACGTCGCATGTCTTACAGGGAAACTTTTTTGCCCGATTCAGATTCAATGAAACTTATTATGTAGATAGAACTTCTCGTTTTAAAAAACGTTAATTCTTTCGGAAAATATAAATAAATTATTTTAATCACTTTTCAGCCTATTTAATGAAAACCATTATGAAAAAATGTAAACTATGAGTTATGCAATTTTAACAGAAAATCGCTCTTTATGTTAGGAATATATCTTTTATGCAGCCACAAAAGGCAAATAACGACAACTCTAGACAAAAAATTTATTAGTTAAAAAATAACTAAAATCAGAATTTAATTCAATAATTTTATTGCAAAAGAGCTTATCCAACAATGCAAATACATATACTAGATATACCCTTTTGTAATAAAAGTATTCAGTTATAAACTACTTTTTAAAAAGTTTTAGCCTGATTCAATGCAAACATTTGTCAATGCAAAAAGTCAATGCATTTGAAAGGCGTTTTCCATTAAAATTTAAATTTTCATAGATTTTAAATTTCACTTTGTTCTAAATACTATAAATATTAAAATTAAAAAATTTCTACGAAAATTTCATAGCAATTTTCTTCTTTTACTTAAAGCTTCATACATTTTATACGTTTGCTTTAAAATTTTGCTGCATTTAAAGTTTCGAAACACCTACTTGACACTCGGTATTGTTCGAATAGGTGCCATTAGGATAATGTTGCTTTGTGCACGAGCTCCATGGTAATGGAGATTCGAAACTATGAAATAAGTAAAAGATGCACCACGCAATAATAGTGTTGTAATAAAGTGCAACGTTGAATGAAACCACAGCACTAGCAATACCAATTCCTCCCAAATAATTTGAAACTAAATTCCAAGCGCCGATTGCTCCTTTGCGCAATCTTTGACCGACAGCCAGCTCCAAGTAAAATACAGGAATCCCTTCAATAGCCAACATTATGAGGTATGGTATCAAAAAAGCGCCTAAAACATTAAACATTAAATCAAACAAATAAAACGTACTTGAGCTAACCTCCTCCATTCTTTTGTGCAAGATAAGGAAACCTCCAAACATTTCCCAAACCAACAGCGTAACCAATTGTGGCTAGCATGAATTGTAATTTGCTGTCCCATGACTCACGTCCATCATCGACATCTGGCCGTAAGTCTTTTTCATCTAATTCTGCCATATCCATAGTAAGCTTTTCTTCTCCCTAAAACAATGAATGAAAATTTTTCTTGGCTCAACTCTGGCATTGAAATAAATTTTTCTTTACGAGCAAAATTCAATTTTCAAGAGATTCGAGTGCATAAAATGCGAAAATTCTTGTGATTTCATGAAAGAGATTCAATTTGCATTGAACGATGACCTTAAGAAAGCCGAAAAAACGTTTTATTTCCTCAAATCTTGTAAATTTGGAAAGGAATATTTCAAAAAGTTGCTATAAAATTTATATCTGTTAATATCAAAATGGTTTCTCTAAAATATCAAACAAATGCTTACATTTGTTAGTTGAAGTAAGTAAATGAAAAGCAATTTATCAAAGCATTCCGCCTTTTTAAGCTCTTGTCAAAATTGAACGAAAAACTAATACAACTTAATTTTCTTATCTGAAAGGAAAAAATTTAAACAATTGTCAAGTATTGTCAGATAAGCGTTTGGAAATAAAAGTATTCATTTGTGAAAACCGAATAACAGAAGTGTTTCTAGCATATTAATTTAATGAAAATGAATTGAAGCCTTAATATTTCAACAAAATGAAATTATCGAGACTAAAGGGAAATATATGATTATGGCCAACATTTATTAAAATCATGTAAGTGTCTATCTTTTGCTTTCTTTTATTCATGTTAAAGTACAACGAACTTATAAAAATGGGGGTGAAATTATAAAAATAATTGTCTAAAAATGACCGAACTGTAATCTATTACGAGAAACAAAAATCAAATTTAATATGGGAAATAAATTTCAATTAGAAACAAAGCAGCATCTTATAAAATATGGTCATGACTTATGACCCTGCGAATCGGAACTCTTTCTCATCTCTAACTTCGTTTTGACTATTTCTTAAAGTTTAATTAATTGTTTTGAATATCTCAATGGCTTGTTTAATTGTGCTCTACTTTTCCATTTATGGATTTGTATTCTTTCTTTTACTCTTCTTTTACTCTCTTCAGGTTTACTATTAAACTCATCTCTTTATTAGTCTCACTCACCACTCTCCACTTTTCTCTTTGTAGTTAGTCACATTCACACGTGCATCAAATAAAGACCATTTTATAGCTATTATTTATTATATATATATAATTTAATAAAACTTTGAGCTTAGGCACACTTTTTTAACATTTAATTTCAAAACCGTAAATTTGCTCTTGTAGTAAATTTTAAACCATTTTTAGGATAAAAACGCTCTTTTCTGAGGTTTCTTTTCGAACAATTTTTGCTTCTTCGTTGCTTTTTACGATAATTTTTGACATTTAAAATGAAGATGTTTTAAGACTTTAAAAAACTCAATTTTTGAATTTATGATGAGTATTTTTTGAAAATAGAGTTAAGGTAAAGTTAAAGCATGTTTTTTGCAAGCAAAGGTCCCGAAGGGCAACTCATCGATTTAACCAAGTTCAAAATATAAAAAGTACATGAAAAATGAGGCATTTTGGTATACAAATTTTCTTCTCAATCTTAACTGGAGCCGAGATATTTTCGGTCAGGGATAAGATATAAAATTAAATCTTACCTTTACGTCGAGACCTCAAAAGCTCGATTGTTAAATTCGGCAATATTTATCCCTAATGTTTGTGGTTCAAATCAATCATTTTACTTTTTCAATTTTGCTCTTATTTTTTTAATCTTGATTTCGATTTTTCTTAAATTTTGTGTTGGAAATTTTACTCAAATATTAAAAAGTAAACGCTTAACTTTTTCTTGAATTTTCATTTTTAAAAAGTTTTGATTTTTATTTAATAATTTGTTTAAAAATACTTATTTTGATGTTAAATATTAAAGAAAACGAAGTGCTTTAAAAACAAAATAGTGTAATTCGTTTGATTTAAACAAAAAATTTCTCAAATTTAAAGCAAGAAAATTTGAATTAAATTTTTAAACAAAGAATTGAAAACAATTGAAACAATCGATTTAAGAGCAAAATTTGATAAGTAGAATCCAGAGTTTGAACTACAAATATTATGTATAAAGATAACTAACACACTTTAAAATCGTGATATTGAGCTCTCGACATAAAGGTAAGATTTAATTTTATGTTTGTTTTTGCTACCTTATAAACATTGAAAATATCTCCGCAATATCGCAGCAATTTTTTATACCAAAACACATGAAACACTTCATTTTACATGGATTTTTATGCTTTGAATTTGGTTAAATCGATGAGTTGCACTTCAGGACTTTATTTGTAAGACCTTAAATGAGTAAAGTAGAAATAACTAAAAGCGTTTTTCAGTTTTGCCGAAAAAACAGCCGCGAATCTTAAAAATCAATCAAGCAAATCGGATATTTCGGCGAAAAATAAAATTGTCTGGTCAATAAAAACATTGCGTCAAAATGCTTAGTTGTTGAAAAATCACTGAAAAGCAAAACTCTAGTAATTACTTATATAGAAAAGTGGTTGTTCTTTTTTAATATTCTAATGTAACAAAAGTCAAATGGATTGCTTCACATAGCGAAAAATTTAACAGATACGCGCGTATTTGATATTATCATCACTTTAGTTTCTTTAAAAATCAAATTTTGGAGAAATACAAAAAAGTAGTATTTTAAGAGTACCATTGAGGGATTTGTGTTTTATCGATTAGTTTTTAAATCGATAACTTGCTTCTCTTATTTGCAAAACAAGCATCGCTCAATAATTTCATTGAAATCATCATAATTTAGAAATTATAATTATAATTACTATGCAGAGTGTGTGAATTAAAATGCAATCCGTTTCACAAAATAACAAAGAAATTTAAAATCATATAATGTTAATATTACTCTTAACGATTAGGTTGATTTTCGGGAAGCATTTTGACATCAGTTTTTTCTATGTGACCCATTCATTTTGCCACGAATTACCCGCGAAAGCATACTTTTTCAAACATTGTTTGAAAAAATCGATGACAGAAGTGAAAAAGCAATTATTTTATCTTCTTATGTTTCAATCTGTCCATATTCGATTTAATTTTTAATCAGTTATCAAAAGTAAAAAATCGGCCGGGCTAAAACGCACTCCGGGTGTTCAATTAGTTGAAAATCCTTTGTAAATTTTTTAATCGCAAATTTTTAAATTAAAACCCTTCATACGTTTAGATCTATGAGTAGGTGGACCAATTTATTAAACAAATAATTTTTTTTCTATTTAAATGGCGGATATTTTTAAGAAATTGTTCTAAAATGTTAAATAGGCATCAGCGGATAAAATGTCCGTTAAGAAAATTGGGCCATGCTGAAAAGAATTAGTAGACATAGCGATTTCTTCAACATAAAAAGAATTTTTGGTGTATTCATTTTAATCACTAAATTCCCATAGCGGTTTTTTTGCTGGATTATTTTTCCACTAAGCTGAAAATTGCATCATCTTTAAAAAATATTTCGAAAATTTGTGGCCGACAAAAAACGTCTTTTTTATTCGCAATTATAAACATGTTGACCATAATCGGGGTCAATAAGACGAATCCGGCGAGTTGCCCGATTTGGCTTTAAGCCGGATTATTTTGCCATTTATTACAGAGCTCAGTTGCTTACTTTTAATGTTAACGATATTTTCCGCAATGACTTTTTGTGTGATCTTAAGACTCTTTCATGTACCTAAGGGACCTGATTTTCGGACAATCGGCGACTTTCTCGCTCATGCGGTAACTCTCGGACAGAATGAGTTTCTTGATATTTTTTCACCAATTTTGATTCAAAAATTTTGTTGACATATTCTTCCTTTTTTAATCACTCTGTGTTCAATAAAAATCTTTTTACTCCTTTTTATTTGTTTGTTTTAATTGACTAAAAACAAGCATTTTTCGCTTGAAAACGGCATATTTGCGGAAAACCCGGTAACTTCTGATTGCATCAACCGATTTGTTCATTTTATGTATCATTTTGTTTCTGAATGATCTTGCATAATTAAATGAAAGATCAAATTTTTTGGTTCGATAAGTCAAAAGTTATTCGACTTTATATGGGTTGCGTTTTAATTCACACACCCTCTAGTTTTATTACACTACAGGGTGTTTCTTTCGAGATGTCCACTGTGTTTTCTTTAATAACTTTTCAAAAGGAAGACTTAACAATTCAATTGCAAATTTATGAAAGTTTAACATATGCGAAACAATTTAGCACCATTATTTTTAAAACTGACCAATTCATTGAACTTCAGTTGAATTACACGAGAAGGCATGCTTTTAACATTTTGAACATTTTCAAGCGAAATATATTTGATCAAGCGGTCAATTGTTATTTTATCCTATCTGGTGATTAGTATTTTGAAAAGATATGTAGAAAACGAAGATTAAATAAAAATAGTTTTTTAATATAAAGCATAGTTATTAAATAAGCATATTTATTTAACATATTTAGCATCGCAAAGCACCACCAATAAGCCCTCTTTCAATAAGCCTTCCTATCAATTAGTTCAAAAGGGAAATAAAGTTCTAGTTATGCTTAATTTTTTTGTGATAAAAAAGTTAAGTCATGACTTCAAAAATAGCAATAAATCGTCTACATCTGAATTCACACCTTTTCTCTCACTATTACACTTTCTTTTATCTTTTACACCTGTTTCAATTTCCTAGGAGCTCAATTCTCATGAAGTAAAATATAGTAAATTTCCTCCTTACTTCATACAACATTTGTGTCATTCTCATTTTAAATAATTAAAAATTTTTCCCTTCATTTTTTCAGAAAATAATGCTTAAACAGGCAATTTAAAGTTCGATAGACAACATAAATTGACGGTAGCTGTACATAACAACGCGAAAAGAGCTGTAGATGCTTTACGCATAATACTCTCCAAAAAAAGATGGCAAAACGTAAGAATACCTGGGGTGAGAGTGGGCTCGGAGACGCATCTTCGAAACCAAAATTGGATGTCCCGTATTTCGTCGGTTTTCGATTTTCAAGCACCAGGCGATCTTTCAACTCTCTGAGCTCCAATTTTTCGCCGACAAGGAGCTCACTTTTTGACATCTGCTTTCGCATTATATTCTGCATTTTTGAATATTAAAAAGTCTCACACTTTGAAGATGGAATCAAGAGATAGATGAAACAAACAGAACGAGGAAGAGCTAATTTCTTCTGCTTTTGGTGATTGAAGCAAGTTTAGTGGAGTCTTCAGAGCAGATGAGGGCGAAAGAGATTTTGCCTATTATATTGTTGACAAATATGATAAAACAACAGTAACGAAGAAAGATACAGCTTTCCGAAAAAGTGTTTGTCTTCAGACGTCGGCTACAAGGCAAATGTAATCGAAATGTGAACCATAGGCGCTATGACGAAGCAGGCGCAATGTTTCGACTTATTCGTGACCATAACTATTTTTTGTGGAACCTTCGCGTTGAAAAGCTTCATTGTAACTAATGTTTTGTGTCGAACTTTGAAAGTCACTTTCATCTTCGAAGCGTCTAAAAGCGCGTTTGCGATATATGCCTTTAGTTGGCATCGCTCTCTTTTTGCATCCACTGCTACACTCTTCACATCAATACTTTTCCCTGTCTCATTGAGCTTCAATAAAAACGTAAAATTCCTCTCATAACACGAAAACAGATCACGCTTTCACGATTTGACGTTAATGTTCACGATGTGACCTCGTATTTGAGTTTTGTATTCACTTTTTTCAAATAAAACAATCAATATGCAAACAAATCCTAATGAAACCGTTTGATAGCGTATAAATGGTTCTCACTTCGCACAAGTTTCATTAAACACAAAAATCGATTTTTTAGCTTACAGGCAAAAGACAGCGTCATATGACTTGTCAGCTATGATTGATATTAGAGCAAAGTCACGAAAGCTGAATGAGTAGCTTTTGACTACGGCATATTCTATAGATAATACTCTACAGATGATGCTATCTTGAGATAATATTCGTGAAATCGACTTGATTTTGTGCTTTTTTTCACATAAATGCTTCTTCCAGCAAAGAACATAAATCAAATTGAAAGCTTAAGGCTATTTTCAAGTATTTAAATCCTTTTCTTGATTACATAAATGATCGCCGATTGCTTCAATTTTCTATTCTTCTTCATTCTCGACTAAACAAGTGCACAATTGTAACAATCTTCATATTAATTTATTTTATCAAGAAAGCACAACTCAAAAAATTTGTCAACAGCATGATTAATAAGGCAAATATTTGGATTCTAATTCAGCTAAAAGAAAAGATTTACTATTCGCCCACTGATTTATTACAACTGATTTATTTAAAATAGAATAAAAGCGATAAATTTGGATCGATTCTTTATGAAAACAAAACATTTAACTAAGTTATCCTTGATGAAACAATTTTCTCAATTACGTTTTCATTTTTTTAGGCATTCACATAGAGTTTTGTTTAAGGTTTGCGAATGAACTTATGAAAAAATTTGAGAACGGAGACAAAAATAAAAAACTTGCGAATACGTCAGTTTATCAAGCAATGACCCTCGGTGGACTAGATGAAGGACTTTTTTCTTCTTTCTACATTGAATTGGTAAATGGAGAACAAAATCATTGTCTCAAGGCGAAGAAATGTAATTTTCGCAAGTAACATAAGTTTCTAACATTTACAAACTTATTAGGCGTAAAAGCGATCACGAAATCTCTACGTGAGGAAAATAATGAAAATATATTTGACTGCTTTGATTTTGAGAAAAAAAAAAATGAATAAATAAAAAAATTTCACGATGCAACTCTTTTTAAATAAAGCAGATTACATTTTCCACTTACAAAAATAGGAATTGGATGCACTTACAGAATAGGATAAAACTGCTTTAGTCAGCAAAATTCTTCTTTCCTGATTTACATTCAAATAAAAGCTAATTTGATAAAATTTTTTAACTTAAACACGAATAAATTAGTCAATTAAGTGAAGATCTATCTTTATCTCATTGTTATAGGTTTGTGAAAAGTTTTTACATTTAAAATGCAAATGCGAAATAAATCGAGTTAGAATATCCATTAAAATTAATTGCTTAAAAAGTTTTACATTTTGCTGATGAATATCCCACTTCAAACTTTGTTTACATTGATTTTTTATCACTCATTTCATTATTCTTATATCAAACAACATTGTGTGAAGTAGCATAAAAGAGAATGCATTAAAATTTGAGTGAAAACAATCACATTAAATTGTTGTCAACTGAATAAATTGAATAAAATGGGATTAGAGAAAATTGAAATGTTTTGATAGAAATATAATTTTCACTTGAAAAGTTAAGCATTTCGATCTGCATCTACTTTTGTTCTTTGAAAATCATTATTGATTCTAGTTATTAATTCATCTAAAATTCAATTAACACTTGAATATATTTCAGTTAATCTTCAGAAACTATTTTGCTTGATTTAACTGTAAACTTTGTGCATTTTCAGCCCTTTTACTTTCTTTCCTGCCCTTTCTCTAAAATAATTCAAATTTAATTCAATTCACTTTCTATTTAATTTATCAACTTGAATTCCTCACCTGAAATGCTTTATTTTATGCAAAAGCTTTTATTTTAAGCAAAAATCTAAATTAAATGAAAATATAATATTCTTCGCTATGTATTCAAGTGGTGAAATTAAGTTTTTGTCTATCTAAATTCCTAGAGTTGGCCCATAGTGGTCTTGTTCAACTTGTCTTGGATTGTGCTTTCTCCTAAATTTAAGATTCTTTTAAAATCAAGTTTACCAAAGTGTAAAGATGTTCAGTCTGAGTGTATAAATGTTTATCTTAATAAAACTAAATACAAATTGCGACATTTAGCAATTAAAAGAAAACCTGCTTCATGTTATTGTGTAGAGATTGTTTTCTAGGAATGAGCAAAATTGTAAAACATAATCTCAGAATCATTTTAATGTGCAAATAGTTCTCTCGGTTTGAAAAGTGAAAAATCATTAAGAGAATCATAATGTTTAAAACACTTACATTTAAATTTGTGGCTTTTGTATGAATAGTAAGAGAATAAAATTTTATGTCAGACACTTTACTTCTAAATTATCTGCAACGAAATATATCTTCTTTTTTTTCATAGAGTTAAATTTCAAGGATTAAAGTTTATATGAATTTCTAGATCTTTGACGATACTATAGCATAAAATTACTGAAGTTGTTTTGATAGTGAGTTTACATCTACTGTTTATATGTTTTTAAATCAAAGAAGAATTTTTAAGTTTTATTTTTGTAAAAAAGATGTTATTAATTGAATAAATTTATCGTAAAAGGTTTTATCTAACAATGATACACATGCAAGATACATTTTTTTATTCGATAGATTACCATCTTAACTTTGACGTAATTAAAAAACTTAGGATTTATTAAATTTTTAGCGAGTTTCACGAAGTGAAATACGTTATTAATCTCCTAATGTCTGTCGGTCTGTCTGTCTATCTGTCTGTCTGTCTGTGCACAAGTTAATTAAAGATAAGAAAGGTAAATAATGGATAATCTATCAGGTAGAAAGGTGTCAAATTTTTAAAATTTAAATTTTTGGTTTAAAGGAGATAGTTTAAATTGAGTTTAATGTGAAAATAGGACCATCTGAGGGGTTCAGGGGTGCAAAAATTGCCGAAATTTTAGTTTTCTTAATTTGTGAAATAAAATTGTTTCAAAAGTATTTTATGTGAAAATAGGACTATCTGACGGGTACAGAGGTGCAAAAATTGCCGAAAATCACTTTTTTGAATAAGAAAATTTCACAAAATAGTTTAAATATATTAATATTTTTAAATATTTATTAATTAAAATAATCGTCTTTTACCAATGAAAAACTTTTGTATTGAGCATTTTATTGAATTTTAATTTTTTATTTTAATGTCTAATTAGTGAAACTCGCGTTAATATAATGTAATGCTGTCTTGTTAGAAATTATTTTCGACATGTTTCGGTCAACACTTTGACCATCATCAGGAAAGAAACAATGAAAAAATCAAAACAATGACCACATTCACTCGCGCAAAGCATGAATCCAGAAATCGTGCAGCTTTTTACCTCGTCTTGATTGAGATTGTTAGTTTTCGTTTTGTGTATATAAATTGATTCAAGTATTTTTCTTTCATTGTATCTTTTGCATGCTTTAAAAAATTTTTTAAAAGTCATAAATTTTAAAGTCAAATACATTTTTTACTTTGATAATGTAATAAATTTATTCTATTTTACCTATTTGAGAAGGAAAAGAATTTGCTCTCATTAAATGAAATACAGTCAGACCTTTTTAAAGTAAACTCCCACAAAGTAAAAACCTGTGTAAAATTAAAAAATTTAATAGTCCCATTGTTGAGGGATAGAAAAATAATGGTGACTAAAGTAAAACTCTGTTTTTTAAATTTTTACCTGTTTTCAATTTCATTGCTATTATTTTCATTACTCATAAAGTAAAATAATGTAAACTAATAGCGTTCTCACACTTAGATTGCACAAAATGTATAAATTTTCATTCATTTAATATAAACATTAAGCATATTGATGCTTTAAGTAGAGTCAAAACGTAATTCACTTTGTTTGTAAGTGCTCAAGTCACCAGATTTCGGTTTAAGTGTTAATTTCTTTGAATGTAAATTTAAAATATATGAATGGGCAAAAAAGGTGGTAAAAGTCAAATTTATATGCTCAAACGAAGAAAATATTTTGAATACTTTACTAATTTTGGGGTGAGGATTTCAAATCTGTAATTAGTTTTTGGCGACAACCTTCCGTTCAAAAGTTAGGTTAGGTTAGGCTAGGCTATGTTAGATTAGGTTAAATTAGGCTGGGCCAGGTTAGATTAGGTTATGTTAGGTTACGATTTTGGTAAACATGCAAAGGTACCAAAATCGTAACCTAGCCTAGCCTAGTCTAGCCTAACCTAACCTAACTTTTGAACGGAAGGTTGTCGCCAAAAACTAATTACAGATTTGAAATCATCGCCTCAAAATTAGTAAAGAAGTGTTCAAAATATTTTTTCGTTTGAGCACATAAACTTGACTTTTATCCGAAGATAAATCGACTATTATAAAACAAATTAAAGATGTAATCGTCGAAATAGAAACTGAAAAAGTCTCAGTAATGAAAAAAACATTAATTAGTGATTTTTAAAGTAATTATATAAAGTAAATTTCATCAAGTAAAACGAACTTTTGACATCCCCAACTTAGTTACTTTATAGAGGTCTGACTATAGTAAGTAAGACTTTTCTGAGGCTTTAGAAGATTCGTGCTTTTCAAAAAAGATTTTTTATTTATTATTTTTATATAAATAAAATGCTATTATAATATTACAAGAAATAAATTAAATGCATCAATCATGTTTATGTTGACTTAATTGCTTCGAAAGCTCAACATGCTAGCATTGAGAAAGAGAATTTTTATTTGTCAAATATTGAACAAAATTTAATTTCTTCCTATGTAAACAAAATTTTCGAGATGATGTACGAAAATAGAACCTTTTACTTCTTGTTTTCTTATTATAAAGAACTCAAGTATAAAAGTTAAAAGTGATCATATGAAATTGAATTTCGTGAAAAGTTGCTTAAAATGTTAGCTACTGCTTCATTGAGCCGCTTTTGCTTGCTTCTCCGCATTCATTTGTTGCTTTCTCTAGTTTCCTTTTTTCATTCTTCTGCCTTTATTCTTTGCCTTTTCTCTAGAATGTTCACCGAATTATTTATTTGTCTTTATGAATATAAAAAGTTTTTAAAAAATGGGATTTAAAAAACAAAAATGTTAATACAGAGTGTGTGAATTAATACGCAACCCGTTTCACAAAATAACAAAGAAATTTAAAATCATATAATGTTAATATTACTCTTAACGATTATGTTGATTTTTAAGTTATAGTTATAATAAGTTATTTTAAAAAATTTCAAGTTTCTCCTAAGTCTCTCCTTCATATCTGAATGTGATGTGTACGTAAATTTCGATCCTTCACGTAATTTGATGCATTTTCGTCAAATAAGATAATAAAACATCGTTCCTTTCCAAATTTTTCTTTCTGAATCTGAATGCTTTTACACCATGACACAATGTAAGTTTTAACAATCACTGCTTGTATGATAGATAAGCCGGTCCTCTTTTGAAAAAATTGTTGCATCTTGTATCGCTATTTATTTTCGATAAAGTTTTTTATCTGTAAAAATGTGTAAATTTTTGGATGTAAAATTCACTCAAATACTCCGTACACAAACTTTTGTTTTTAGTTATATTTTAAAAAGAGTTCAAAATGTTAAACTCTAAAATCATTATTTAAAAAATGAAAATTTTGAATAATGATTTAAATTTTATGAAAATTTGTCTTTTTTATGAAATTTTGTGACAATTACTGAGAATTTATAAATGAATTATTCATTGATCAAATTCAAATTTTTTCTCCAATTTTTTAAAAATTTTTTCTCTTTTATTTATTTCTATTCCATATTGTTTCAAAAAAGAAGTTAATACAATTTTATCACTTCAAAATTCATTGTTTTTATTTAAATAAAAATACACGTTCTTGCGTCGAATGAGGCACTTTGAGCAAAACGCGGTAGCTCTGGAGTGCGGTAACCGATTTGTTTGCAAATTAATTCAAATTTTCTGTTAATGTTGCAACATTGTGAGAAACTTCATCTTTTTATGTCTAATAATTAGAAAATTATAGCCAAAAATAAATGAGTACACTCGATATTGACACCCTATAAAATGAAAACAACAGCAAAGAAGCGAGTTTCAAAATATTAACCAAATTTACAAAGGAATAAAATACTGAAAGAATCCGTTTCAAATGAGTCGCTCAAGGTTTAAGTGAGAAACCGTGAGTTAAAAGATCGGAAAGAAGTATTCACAATAATAAATCTTTATTGACAGATACCCCCACTAACACATATTTAACACATTGAAGAACTTACTACGAAAAACTTTTAGTGAATATAAAAATAACTGAAAAAAATAATGGTGAAAATTATACTAATCGCTGAATTTGGAACAAATCAGTTAGATTTTTATAAGTAGATTATCAAAATAGATATGAATAAATGTGAGTGTTCATGTGAGGATCAGCGGATAGCCGCGACAAAATGATTTTAAGTGAATTATCTGCGTTCGGAAAGAATGCTTGACGAGACTTATTTAAGCAAAGATCCCTTTGATTGCGACGATCACATGTTTGAAGTGAGATTTGAGTGAAATTCAAATTGCGAAAAGAAACGAAAACTTGTTTTCACCTTTTTCCCGCAATCACTGATTAAATGGTCACATTTCGCATTTTGAAAGACACAGCCTTCAGTTAAAGACAATGGATTTGTCGCATTTATGGACGAAATTCAATTTAAAGCCTTGTTCGGTTGTCTTAAACAGTCTTTCGGAATCGTTCATTGCAAACGCAATCAGTGGAGCCGTCAATTGGCACAAACAACCTCCGTTCACAAAGAAAAAGACAAAAAAGAAAAATACGCCGAAAAGAATCCAAACGAAGAGAAAGCGCAAAGTTGTAAACAACCGACAGCAGCCCAAACACAAATCGAGTGACACTTCAGATGAAGACAACGACGACGAAAATGACGAGGACTTCGTCGCTAAATGTAGTCCAATCGTGCGAAAGCGACGCAAACATCGCCGCGAAAACGCGTCCGACGCTTCTTCATCGGACGTATACGAAGAGTTTGACATTGCTATCGAACGTGATTTATCCGTTATGTTCAATTGCAAACGCTGTTCATTTGTTACGAATGTCGAAGAAAATCTTTTGTTACACAGAGCTGTTCACAAAAACACATGCTACACATGCAATTTAAAGTTTGCTACTGCTTTTGAGTGCGAAGCACATATGAGCGAAAATCACACTCCTGTTGTTGAAAACATAATCATTTATGGATGTCGCAAATGCAAAGTTTATTTTAATTTCGAATCGCATTTAAAAGAACATTTCATCAATCATCTAGAAAATGCTGAGTTAGAAAATGAAAAATTTGTTTGCCCATTCTGCCAATCTTTGTTTGCAAACAAAACAACATTAAACAATCACATATTTTCAAAGCATTTCGAATATAAGTGCACGTTTTGCGACTTATTGGCTCCTAAGTTAGAAACTTTGGAAAGGTAAAACTATCATATACTTAATTATCATCGAAAGATTCAGAAATATTAAATTAAGTCTAATAATATATTCTTTTATTTTTATCTCAATTAGGCATTGTCAAACTTCTCATTCATATTTTGGACGACCTTTTGAGTGCGATTTTTGTGATTTTAAATTTGCAATGTTCGGCTGCCTTCAAATACATCGAAAAGAATATCATGCAGTTGAGTGGTTTGAAGGAGAAAGTAAATGTCGTTTTTGTAACGCACTCATTACCGACAAGGAAAATATTCTGCAGCATTTAGCAAAACACCTAAATGTATTTCTCTACAAATGTTTTCTCTGTGAATTTTGGTGAGTAAATTTGTATGCTCAAGTTACCACCAGCAATTTTAAAAATTCTCCCGAAATTCAGCACAAATTCAAGACAAAAAATGGAGGAACACAGTAGAATTGAACATATGATGCATGATTGGTTCGCACGAACAATGGAAATGCAATTGTTTAACGAAAAAGTCAGAGAAATGATAAGAGAAAGATTTACTCAACAAACTGAAATTACAAAACCAGCGCGGCCAAAACCATCGGCTTTGGAAACTCAAGAAGCTATTGCAACCATTCTTGAATCAAACGAAGAAATTCTGAATGAAATCACAGAAACACCAGCAGAAATAATTGAAACAATTGAACCTAAAAAAGCTTCTCCGGAAATATATATGAAAACTCGATCCAGAAGCTCGATAACAACGCTGACAAAATTAAACACAACAGAAAAGAAAAGAGGAAAAAAGAAAAAAGAGAATAAGGAAGAAAATAAAGTGAATCAAATCAATGGCGGCGATGACACCACAGAGTGTGAAGGTACAGCGGGAGAAGAAACAGAAATTTATGATTCAGATTTTGAAAATGAAAAAGGCAATAAAGAATTGAGTAATGATTGCAACAGCCTCAGGCCGAAGAACACTTTGGATGGTAAAGTAAAAGCAGTCATGACAATTGATCCCGTGACTGGTCGTCTATATGTAAACGGTAATAAATCGTTTTTTAAAACAATTAATTATTAATATTTCTTAGGCATTCCTGTTGTTGACGAATGTGGTAAAGATGTTTATGTTGTTAATCAATCGGTATAATAATTTGCAAGATTCTCTTGTTCATCTGTAAATTTAAGTTCACATGCATCAACTGTAAAGAACACAGTTTGTTACATTTTAATATCATTGAAATATTTTTTCTATTTCCTTTGCTAAATATTCATGTTTAACGACGTGTTCAGTTTGCTTATTCGAAGATTTTAACACATATAAAATATCTTGCAATTGCGAATCTGGTCCCAAACCCAAATCGTCAAATACTTCGCACAAGTAATCAATATCTGTCATAAGTTGCTGTTTAAAATGGGGGTTTACAACTTTTTGATTCAGAATCATCTTTATATAAAGGTCGATCACTTTTTGCACTATTGCTGTCAAGAGAAATTCGGTGACCACTTCGACAGCAGAATCGCTAACACCACTACATTTTAAAGCCAACTTGAAAGCTGAGTTTTCTTGCAGAGTAAAGGGCTCAATATGTTGTGGAATAGTCAAGAGATATTGTCCAATTTGCGTGATATATTCTTGCGGTGAAGGACCGAAGGGTTGCATTTCTTCAGAGTCATCAAGTGATTGAATATTTTTCATATGCATTTTAACATAATTCAGCGCAACTGTCAGTACGACTTCAGTCGCTTCGGAACATAAGTTTTTACATCGTATATATGACGATTGAAGTATAAACTCATTTTCTGTCTTATTAAGTTTTGCTAACAATTCTTTTAAAGCATCTTTCATCGACGTGTCAATAGCTAAATCGTAGAATCGCTGAAATATACTGGTTCCACTTGTTAATTTGGTAGAAAGTTCGACACAGGTATTTCGCAATTGTTCCTGAAATAAATTTAGTTGCAGCATAAAATCACCAGCAGCTTGCAAGTGAAACAATGAATTTTGAAACAAGGTCCAATTGGGAAGTGAGATATCAGTTTCTTTGCGGCATTGTATATCGATCTCTTTAAGACGTTGACTAAAATGTTGCAAATACGATTTGAAAAACTTCTCAAGTACAGAAACCAAATTAGGAATTGCTGTTGAATGAGTGAGAAGATAACAACGTTTTTCCGCCTCTCTCGCTACATTAAAAATTCGGCTCACAGATTCATTTAGTTGCATCTCCTCAACAATTTTGTCGCATTCCTGAGATAAAATGGTCTCCTCAACGTCAGGATATAGCTGCAACACGTTTCTGTAAGCAGCGTAAATTTGTAGAACCTGAAAATTTTAAAGTTAGATTGTGATACAAATTTTAAAAAAGGAACGGTTAAATCGTAGAAAAATAAAAACTAACGGCGTAATTGTTTTAAACAAAGTCTCTAATATTCATAAACCTAAAGTAGCTTTTTCGAGTTAATAAGAATACTAACCATTATTTCGACTTGAGGCTTTTTGACAAATTCACTTCCTTTGGCTTCATTAATTATCGTTAATTCCAAACTTTTTGCGAATCTGTCAGTTATTTGCTTGACTTCAACTAGAAAGTCTAAACAACTTTTTAAATGTCCGCTATTCTTTCTCGCTTCAAACTCGTTGCAAAGATAATGCGTGATTGAAGGTTCGACAGTTCTGAATATATCAACAAATAAGTCTGTAAGAATCGAGAAAACATCTTCGATATCGCCGTTAAACATTACGTTATAACAGAATGTGCTTTGAGAATGCCAAGTTGATAATAAATTGTCATAAAATCCATTTAGAAGTTCAATAGTTTCTTCAGGATCAATAACTGAACACTTTTGCCACTCGGAAATCAACTGGTTCTTTATTGTATTTGAATATAAATTTATCAAATTCGACATTCGTTTCAATTGTTTAAACATTTGCACGTAAACGATCGCTACTTCCGAAGAAGAATTCGAAAAGATTGACTGCACTCGAGAAGCAATCAATGATTCGAATCTATCTTTGAGGCGATCCAAACGTTCGACTCTTTCGGCATAATCGGGCACATCCATTAACATGTCTAAACTAGTTTGCATTCCTACGAGTTTAGTTACGATTTGCTCGGCGTCCGCAGAGTCAAAAATCTGCTCGACATCTGAAGATAACGTCGACCAATTATCAACTTCTTGCAACGCTTTACAGTTGTCTTGCATTCGAGTCTTAATCTTATCGATAGCAATCAAATTATCCATTGCTTTATTTGACGATTGTTCAATTTTGATCAAACCTTCTTTCATTTTCGAAATCTCACTCTTCATCAAAGCGGCTTCTTCTTGAAGCGTTTCCACTTCTCGTGTGGTTTTTGACAAATTGTGTATCACTTGTTGTGCGGTCTCTTCTAAAGAAGAGTTGATTTCCTGCACAAACAGTTGCAGTTTGTAGACGATGTTCGAAGCGTGGCTTTCTCTATTCGCGATCGCTGCGTTATCATCGCGAAAGCAATCGTTTATCCATTTAATCACATCGAAATTCTCGTCCGAAAACGCTTTAAAATCCTGTGAAATGAAGTTCTCTTTCAATAAATTTCTCTCATTTTTGCTCACCATTTGCAGATCGCTTCCAATGCTTCGACGATTCAATTTTAAAAAGAGAAGGAAACAGCAAACGAAAGCAACTTCTCACGGATTAAGAATAAATCAGTTTCACACAATTATCCTAAAAACATTTGCTGAGAAGGCTGTAAAAAACGAGGCAAATTATACAATTGATTACAATGCGTTTGCATTTTATCACTGTTTTCATAATCAAACGCGAGAAAGTCGGCAAACCCTATTCATGCCTTCGTCAACAGCCTATTCGTTCAGACGCAAGTCGCGCTTTGAATCGACGAAACATGAGCTCCCGCTTTGCGACAGTCGTTATCGGTGAGAATTGCAATTGTAAATTGATGCTGATTAACGGCAGCGATTATAAACAGGGGGAGGAACAGGTTTCATTGGCAATCGGCTCAAAAATGCTTTCGCCGCGATCTCATCTAAAGTAGTGATTGTGTCACGAAATGCAACTAAGGATCGAATGTCATGGGTCAGTATTTGCACCACTCGTTGCATCATTTTATTTACTCATTCATTTTGTTGTTTAGACTGATATTTCGAAGCACGGGATACCTGAAAACACTGAAGTGGTCGTGAATGTCGCCGGACTTAATGTGTTGAATCCAATGCAAAGATGGTCGTCGGATTTCAAAACAAATGTTATTTTGAGTCGTGTCGAAACAACGAAAATTTTAGCCGATGCTATAAGCAAATGCAACTCACCCCCAAAAGTTTTCATCACAATTTCTGGTGTAAATTATTATCAACCAGACGGCAAAGAATATACTGAATATGACAGAGTGCCAGTTTTCGATTTCTTCTCACGACTTTGTAAAGATTGGGAAGAAGCCGGCAATTTGCCCGAACAAATAAAAACGCGTAGAGTCATAATTCGATCGGGTGTGGTGCTCGGTAATGAAAGCGGAATGATTGCAACAATGCGTCTTCCTTTCTTCGCTGGACTCGGTGGTATTGTAGGATCTGGCAAACAGTTCATGCCCTGGATACATGTAGAAGACTTGACGAGAATGTTTTTGTTTGCAGCTTCAAATGAAAAAGTCAAAGGCGTTCTCAACGGTGTCTCACCTCAAATAATCACAAATTCAGAGTTTACTAAAGCTCTCGGCAAAGCGATGAACAGACCAACATTGATTCCGTTGCCCGAATTTGCTGTCAAATTAGTTTTCGGCAACGAAAGGTCAGATATGATACTGAAAGGTGCGAAAGTAAAACCAAAAAGAGTTTTAGATTTGGGTTTTGAGTATAAGTATGAAAAAATAGAAGACGCATGTAAACAATTGGTGTAAACAAATTTAATGGAACATAATTTGGAACCCTTACAATAGAGTAAAGAAAGCATCAATTAACGCTGTGTTGAGTGCAACTCAAAATAAAAACTTTTATCTGCTAAAAATACTGAATCCCGAATACAGGTTCTGTACGGTTTCGATCACAGGCACATCCGGTATTTATATAACAACTACAAAGTCCATTTCTATTGCCATATGTCAGGTGGAAAATTGTTTATTTCTGATTGTTCCAGCTTCTGTGTGCCGTTATATTCATATGATAATCGAATTCTCATCCGAAGTTGTGACTAAAATTTAATTGGGATATCGAATTTGCATTAAAATTTTTAATGATTAAAAAGTACCTTATTTGGGTTTGTCACTCTTAACACTTGCTGCAGACATCCTGAGTTCTTGGCAGGAATCACCGTCGACGATGGAGTCAACATTTGTAACTGGAATGTCTAAAACTGGGCATTTAATGATCGTCACATTACCTCGAATCGCTTACCTTAGGAACAGCAGCTTGAAATAAGAAATCATTTATATGAAAATCAGAAGCGTTGGTTGCTGTTAATGTGATTGTTACAGTGTTGGGAACGTCGACTGCTTTTTCAAAGTCAAAAACAATTTTCAGTCCGTTTTTGTCGAACGCCGTTATCGATGGAATTTCCTTAGTCTTTTGTGAACCCAAACCGTCGAAGAAATTTGAATTTGTTTGCACATTAGAACCCACTAATGATAAAAGATTTGAGCTGTTGATATCAACATTGGGAAGCATTTGTGAATTGTTCACGGCATTAGGTGGGTTCACATCAATAACTCCTAATAAGTCTAAAACGTTGTTGTTGACATTGTTTAATTTGGGCTCTTCAGTGCGATCGTGGTTCGTAATCGGCACAGGATCTCCTAAAAGATCTAACAATGCTGCACTATATTCTTGAGCTTTGTGTGACTCATTAACATGCCCGCTATCAATGTCTCCATTTAATTCGTTTATGTCTAAAGCTTCGTTTTGAACTTTTTCTTTCTTTTCAGATGAACTTTTCATTGGTGGCATCCTATCGAAAAGGCTCGGTCTCAGCTCGTCATGTTTCGAAAACAGCGTCGAAAATTCGACAGATCTTTGCTGTATCTCTACGTTCATATGGCATCCATAAGAATCTATGATTGGTTTTATGCGTGATGCTTGTGATGGAAATCTTACAGTTAGTTTGATTAGAGCAGTTAAAGTGTATTCTTTAGTAACGATATTCATTAAGTTGGAATTTAAAATTTTCTCGCAAAATTCGACAACGGTGCCTTCCTCGAAGGATTCAAAACTTTCTTCAGCATTAGTTTCCAAGGAAATATCATTAAGTAAATCAGCGTACTCTCCTAAAGCCCACATTGATACTTGCACTAACGGTTGTTTTGTTTCTAAATCTCCTTTCAAATGCTTCCAAAGCTGTTGGACGGCATAAGAATGCAACTCGTTTGTGTCTGATATTAGCTGAATTAAATTGCCGACCACGTCATCTCTCACATAATTACCAGCCTTCAAACAAAATATTTAGCAAACATAAAGGTTATCACAAACTTACAGTCGTGAGCACTTTAATCATTGTGTCTATATGCCACTTTGAGCCTGGCGCGTATTTTTCTGCACAAATACACAAATTCGAAGAGCAAATTGATTTGAATTCAGGGTCAGCTTTTTCGAGAAATGAAATAAGTTCTTTAGTCATCGATCTTATATTTGTCGAATTTATAAGCGCAAAACAGAGTTCCATTGCTTTTTTGCGGATTGAAACATCTGGATCTTTGAGACACTCGACAATTGTGTTACGATGTCTCTGCACCGTATTGTAATCTGCTTGAACCGTTTTAAGTAATGTTGTGAGTGCAACATATCTTATATTTTTGTCCATATTTAGCAAGAATCTTCCCAATATATTTATAGCGAGCACACGTAATCCACTCTCAGACTTAATATCCATTATTGAAATCACAGTTTCATATAGAATTGCGTTTCCTACATTTTTGCTTCCTTCTGTGTTTGTCGCAACCTTTGAAAGATAGATATTAAACTCTAATATGGTTCTAACACTAACCTGAGCCAATATGTCATTCATTGCTTCGCTAGCTTCTGCGTCGTTGCGTCCCAATAATCGCAAAAGCCGAAGAATTTTGATTTGAAGAAAAGGGTCACTCACACCAGAAACATCGTGTTCCGGAGAATAACCAGCCATAATAAGATTCTTTAAAATACGTACCAAATTTGGGACCATCTAGAGTTAAATTTGATTAAAAAATTTATTCTCGACGAATGTATCTTTACACTGAAATTACCTCATTGTGCTAAAGACACACAATTTGCAAATTGAAAAAGACACAAAAAGTGACTTAAAGAAAAGATTTGAGTGCAGTTTGTTGTTTTACCTTTTTAAAGTATGATAAAGCATCAGGACTGCGTTCTGACATTTCAATCATCAAAGTTATGCCGGTAATAAGAACAGCTAAAGTAAAAAAAGTCAAATTAACTATCCAAATAGGTAAGATACCCACCGTGATTTTTCTCGGTTAACAAGGTTCTAACAGCAGGTAGAAACATTTCAATGAATTCCGGAACTTTGCGAATAATACGAGCGGCACAAAGAGCAGCTTTCTTTTTAATGTAGGTATTGGAAGACTTCATAAGCCTTTCAACTTCACCACCCAAATCTCGACTCATTTCAGGCGAGCAAATAGCTCCTAAAGCACAAAGTGCCAATCCAACAACAAATTGGGTTTGACTGTTTAAATCACTATTAATGAAAAAAAAAAGTTAATACTGTGGGAGAAGCCGGAAGCATGTACTTTTTTAACGAGTTTGTAATCAATAAATGCACATCCTGCCGTTCATCTAACAGTAACATCGCTCCCAAATAGCCGATTCTTTTATCAGTAAAACGCGGAGAAGCAATTAACTTGAGACATTCCAACTGTGAAAAAACAGTTTAATAATGAGATGAGAATGCAAAAATTAGAGAAGAAAGAGTACCTGACCGAAATGGGAAGGATAACCCAGCATATGAATGTATAAAAGTTTGGCAACATTTCGACACCTCCACACATTGTCTTCTTCGCGAAAGGTTGATCGAATATAGGCACACTCCTTTTGAATGACAGCTCGTTCGTCGGCGGCCGTGCGCGCGGCTCGAATTTGCCGAATCAAGTCCCGTAAACGCATCGGTGTCGGCATTCCCGACGTCAACCTGTAAATAGTGAGTGTACAGTGACAGTCACAGAAAAAGACGAGAAGGTGACTTGGCTTTTTCGCTGCACTCGCAAATGCTCGCGTCTCGAGCGACATTCGCTCTCCGCGTGTCGACCGCCGCAAGCGGGAGTCGGCCGTGAGTCGGACACGGCACTTACTTCGAGAGAATCGTGGACTGAAGATCCATTTTTGCACTCTTTTCTTCGCAACACTCGCCAATCAATGTTCCACTCTTCACTCGCGCAATGTGTCCGTTTGGAGGCGCCTCGCGCAGCACTCGGCTTCGACACATTTGCACTTTTCGCTGCGAACGATCACAGCGTTCGCCGAGCTTTGCACACCTTTCTTGTCGCAATTACAATCTGTCAATTATTGACGCGTCGCTGTTAACTCGTAAATTTATTTGTTTACTTAAAAAATTTTACATAAACATGTATAAATCAAATATAAATCTTCGTACGATAAATGCGCTCACAAATGAACTAAATAGTCGCTTATTTTGCGATTTCTTTGAAACAGAAGCTTCCTTGACATTTCAATTCGTTTCGATTTGCTTCGGTTTTCCTTCGAAAACACTTTCTTCGGAGTACTGTTTGCCAGTCTCGGCACTTTTGCGTTTGTCGGCGTCATTTCATCTTTTTGTTTTTGAAACCAATTTGTAATCAAGGATAATGGTTGCGGAGTGGGAGTCATTTTGGGAGTTATTGTTGATAATTTACGCTCGATCTGTGATTCCTTCAGCACTACACCGTCTTTACATTTAAACTTTTGAGCTTTAACTTCTGAATCTGATAAGGTTGAGAAATTAGCATCTCTCAAAGGTTGTATTTGCCATTGTTTAACCGTTAAATCGTCACTGCACGAATAAATGCTAAAATTGGTGTAGTCACAGTCAACTGCTGTTACTTCGTCAATACCATGAGGAAATGTGCAATAAGGCCATATAAGTCCACGATGGTTCTTTCCCAACAATGACCAAATATAAACGTTTCCATCAGTAGATCCACTTATTAAGTATTTGTCTTGAAACACTCTAATCTTGGTATAATTATTGACCTGATGGCCAATGTGTCTGATAGCTGATGATTCATCGTTAGGATAAAAACAGTATATACAGTGATCAGTACAACTTCCGAATAATCTATTGCGAGAGTCAAGTGCTAAGCTGGTAAAACCATGAGCGCTCGTGTAACTAGTTCCAAGGTACGGCAAAAGTTTTACAGGTTTGCATTTTCCTTTGACGCTGAGTTTCCTAATATCCCATAATTTAATAGTGGCATCATTTGCACCTCCACTATAAATGAAATTGCTTTGCGGCACGAAAAGAACACATGTGACACTGTTTAAAGGGTTGCTGCGCGAATGTTTTGAGTTCGAACGCTTTACATAACTGCTTTTATGTGCATCCACAATTGATGTGATTTCGTTTACTGTAAAGGAATAATTTCAAGTAAGGAATAAAACGTTTCTTAAGTACAATACCGTTTGGAGAACGAATGTCCCAAATCTTGATAATTCCATCGCGTGCTCCACTCACAAACTTATTTTCGTCTCCGAATGATATCGATTTAATGGAGCTTTTGTGAGCTCCTTCGACTTGGAATATTTTTTTATCTATTTTCAGAAACAGTAATATAGTAGTAAAGGTAACAGTAATAGTACAATAAACGGCAAAACAATTCCCCACTTTAGCATGCATATGCGCTTTTTGAGTGGGGAATTGTTTTGGCGTTTACTGTAACGAAACGTAATAGTAAACAGTAACAGATAATGCAAAGGTTGTGGAAACTTACATGTGAATATGTCCCAAAGAGCAACGCTCTGATCGCCGGATGCTGTCAAAATATGATTGTCATAATTTATTCTCCATTTAACATCAAATATTGCATTGTTGTGCCCCTGCCAAATCTGAACCTTTTTTAACTCTTTTTTGGTCAAAAGTGAAATGTTGCCGTATTCGGTAACAACAGCGAGTGATTCTGAATTGGTAGATAGTGAGAGCGGAGAGGACACATCCTGGTAAAAGTTCGTTAAAAGTGAATAAATTATTTTTTAACTTGGAAAATTCGAACAAAAATCGAAAAGGAAGCTTACATTGAATTGATCTTCGAAAGAGTAAATATTATTTAATTTGTATTTGTCGAGTAAAATGTCGAAATAAGATGAATTTGGTTTGAATCCTAGTTCGCGTTGGAAAAGAAAGGAGGAAAATGACATTTTTCGGCGTTTTGCAATTTTTCGAAAAGAATAAGAAACAAAGTTTAACACGATTCGCGCTTTATTTCGTCATTTTGGGGTCGTTTCTAATCACGGCTTTGCGAGTGGCGCGCAATGAGAGCGGTGTTCGAAGGGACGAAGCAGAGGTGAGCGAAAGGCGGTCATTTCGCGAGAAGCAAAAAAACCAGAAACAAAAAGCAGAGACTGATGTCTCTCTCTACGAAACGAATGCAAAATCTTCTCTCTTCTCTCGAGAAGCGCGTAAGTGTTTGATTTTCATCCGAACGTTTCTCTCAAACTTTGCTTTGAACAGCACAAAAACCGTGGACAGGACGACGATTACATTGTTGACATCACAACACTTGACGTGAAGCAAAGCGGCAATCACAGAAACGGATCGAGCGCTGGCATGAAGCAAGCTATTGTTCCCCAACGAGGTTCCCAAATCGAAGTATGTCCTCCTGCTGTTGGCGACGAATCGCGGCCTTTCATAACATACGTTCGTCAAGAAGGGTACAGCTGTGACATGACTTCGTACGTCGCACCGCGAAACAGCATCATATTCGATTTTAACCGACAAATTGAGCTTTTGAAAAAGCTGCTTCACGAAGTCACGAATAACGACCAGTCTGATCAGAGTTCTACACTTCGCGAATTGTTAATCGAGAAGTCGCTAAATTCTTTAGGGCTTAATTGTTTGCCCTCCGCCGAAACGGTGCATCCATTTTTTCACGTCAATGACGAAGGAAACATCAGTGTCACTTTCTTATACGATCAGCCTCCATTTACACCATGGAAAGCCATTCTGCAAACTATTTACCCTTCTGAAATCATTACACTTTCAAAGAATATTTACAGATGTTTGTTAAATCCTTTTTCTACATCAGCTCGCGCTAAAAACCCTTCTTATCATAATCAATGTTTGTCGTTAGAAAAAGATGGCCTTGACTCTTCTGGTAATCAAAATAATTCACAGCCTCAAAGACAGACTCGCAAAACTCATCGAAAAGCAAACGATTTTGCTGAATACATGGATTTAGATTCTGAATCTGGAAGTGATTTTACAACAGAATTCGTTAAATTTACTCAAACGAAAGGAAGGGCCAACAAACGAGACATGAAAGCTTCTCGAAGTCGAAAAGTTGAAACAAGCAAAAGAAAATTGACTACAGGCAGAATGATTGCGACTGAAAAATTTGAAGAGAAGAGCGACGATTCGATATTTTCAAATGAAGAAAGCGAGTATTCGTTGACCGAACCATACTTACCATTTACTCAATTAAAAGCATCAAAAACTGTGTCTAAGAAAGGACCGCAAGCATCAACGCCAGAGTCAAATCGTGGATTCGCTTATCAAACTCGCAAACGAACCAAAGAGAGAGTAAACACATGCTGCGCGCCGGAAACGAAAATTGCAAGTTCATCCCCACGTTTGGGCTCATCACGAGTAGGCAGAACGCGAAAAGCTACGACAGCAGACATCGATTCGATTGCTGCAACTGCATTGAATTCGACTTGCAAACGTGGAAAAGTGGGTCGTCAGTTTACAAAGAAAATTAAAAGCTAAATATTTTGGCATTCACCAAACTCTTTAATTCACTTTCGATCTTTTTTTAACGCATATAATAATCGATTGAAAAATTGATTTTTCACTTCATTTTTCAAATTGAAAATTGATTATTAACCAATAAAATTAATTACAACCAAATGCAAGATGATGTGTGCAAAGATAAAGTCGGCGAAAGCGCGTTCATTGCTAACCGCACCGAATTCGGACTTATTTTGCGGATTCACCTGCAAACGCAGACACACGCCGAGTACGAAACAGGCGACGGTAGAAATGAAACCAGAAAGGAACGAATTGAACGGAAAGGTGCCCACCAAACAGCAGTAAACGAATTCAATGATTCCTGTCAGCAAAACGTACAGTAAGTAAGCGTCAATTATTTTCAGTCGCTTCGCAGTCGAATTCTTGTATTCGTCGTAAAATTTTGAGAGCACTTTCAACACTTTCGCCATTGCGTCGTTCGAATTTTCACGAGTCTCAAAACAGAAACAATCGACTAATTTGCAGTAAATTGAGTGTCAAAATTCAGTAAATTCGAACTCAGTTTGATTCGACGCCGGTTCCCTCAATTACACGTTGATTAGTGATCGCCGCTCTTCCATCTGTCGTCCGCTCGCTTTCGTCACCTTTTGCCATCATTTCGTCTGTTTTCGCGTTTATTTCGCTTTCGAGAGAAGCGCACATTTTTCGTTTTAAAACAAAACGAAAGAAGAATGTGTCGAAATCGATGCTGATCGCAGTTCGCTTAATTCGCAACCCTTATTTTTGCGTGCACTCGTAGCTAACTCTTCACCATCGCTTTATTGGACATTCTTCTCACCGCAGCTTTCGAGAAGACCATTTTCACGTGTTTTGCGATTGAATTTAGTGTAAACAATGTTTGCCGTATACAATTCTTGCAAAACGCTCTCTCTTTTACAGCGAAATGCCGCATTTCGTTTGCAAACTTTTCTCGAAAGCAGCAATCGGTGCAAACGCTGCGAATTGTCGACCAGCGCTTGTTTAAACAGTGTGAAGGCGAAAAAGTTGCCCGTGGTTAATATCTGGGAAGGAATGAGCGTTTCGGACGTGCAATCGGCTGTCGGTCTGCCTTTGGCGGATATTCATGAAGCAATGCACAAAGCGAATGTCAAACGCCTGAATTCGATCGATGACATAAAAACAATCGTGATTCATCTGCAAAAAAGATTTAATGTTGTGCCGTCTCCTAATAAAGTTATTGAGGAGCAAGTGATTGATATAAAATCAATGATTGAATCGAGTTTTTCGATTCCTCCCAAAAGTCTAAGGAAAAGACCACCGATTGTCACGATAATGGGACATGTCGATCACGGAAAAACAACTCTTCTAGACGCGCTTCGACATAGTGAATTAGTAAAACAAGAATTCGGAGGCATTACGCAGCATATTGGTGCTTTTATGGTGACGCTCGATGGTCACAGTGTCACTATATTGGACACTCCTGGACATGCAGCTTTCTCTGCAATGCGAGAAAGAGGCGCCAATCTCACCGATATAGTTGTACTCGTTGTTGCTGCTGATGATGGAGTAATGAATCAAACAATCGAGTCCATTAATTTCGCAAAATCAGCCGGTGTTCCGATCATCGTAGCTGTCAACAAAATAGATAAAGTCGAAAATTTAAAGAAATCAGTAGAAAAAGTAAAGGGAGGTTTGTTTGCCCAAGGAATCGTATTGGAAGAAGATGGAGGAGAAACACAAGCGATATATGTCAGTGCTTTGAAAAGAGAGGGTCTAACAGAATTAAAGGAAGCAATCATTGCTCTCGCAGAAATGATGCAATTACGAGCTTTCTATGAAGGTAGAGTCAAAGGAACTATCATTGAGTCCAAGATTGATTCTCATCGTGGACGATTGGCGACGGTTTTAGTTCAAAGTGGCTGTCTTAAGAAAGGAGATGTCATTATAGCTGGTGAAAATCACTTAGCCTTTGCAAAAGTTAGAGCTATGTTTGACGAATGGGGAAAATTGCTTGAGAAAGCTTGTCCTAGTGTGCCCGTTCAAATTATTGGTTGGAAAAATGAAACCCTACCTATTGCTGGCGATGAAGTTTTTCAAATCGAATCAGAAAAACAAGCGAGAGATATTTTTGCTGCTCATTTAAAACTAATTTCACAAGAGAAAGCTAAATCTGCTAGTAAAGTGGCAGCGAAATCAGCTGAAGAACATAGAGTGGTTTATAAAGCCAATCTAGAAGCTAAACGAGCAAAAGGACTCAAAAAAATTAGACCGACCGCACTTCGATCTAAAGAAATTTTAGAAGATCCTGATGAAGATAAGAAATTGAATATAATACTAAAAGCTGATGTTAATGGAAGTTTAGAAGCTCTATTAAATGTTCTTGAATCATATCCTAACGAAGAGAAGCCAGTGAAGATGAATATTATTCATGCCGATGTGGGTGCTGTGTCTGAAAATGATGTTAATCTTGCTTCATGTTTTAAAAACACATGTATTTACTGCTTTAATGTTGAGACATTGTCAAAAGCTCAAGGGTTAGCAAAAGAATTAGAAGTAAGTGTCAAAAGGTTTAACGTGATTTATCATCTTGTCAATGATGTTAAAAAGGAGATAAACAATCGAATGCCAGAAGTTGATGTTGAAAATGTAATAGGAGAAGCCGTTGTTTTGCAAGAGTTTTTGATCCATGAAAAAAGTAAAAAAGTTCCTATTGCTGGATGTCGTTGTGTCAAAGGATCACTCAAAAAGAGTGGTTGTTTTTATAAATTAATAAGAAATGAAGATGTGATTAAGGATAAAATGGAAATTTTCTCGATGAGGCATTTAAAAGACGAAGTAAATGTAATTAAAAAAGACACTGAATGTGGTCTCAGATTTAATTTAGGACTAGAAGATAATTTTTCTTTTCGAAATAGTGATAAGTTAGTTTGTTATGAGTTAAAAAAAGTTAGTCAGATAACCGATTGGACTCCAGAAGGCTTTTAATTTTGTTAAATTTCTTTTTATTAAGCTGTTAAAATTAAAATTTTTTTGAACAACTATATATTTCTTGCTGCTTCTTCGAACATTCCTAAAATAATGTTCTGTATTCTTTGAATTCTCAGAAAATCAAGCGTTGCAATAATGCCATTAAGGGCAAGAATTTGATCATCGAAGATAACCACCTGATCTCGTTGAATTATAGGAAAAAAGTATATTGTTCGAGGTCGCAAATGTTGAATGAAATCATGAGTTTGAGACATAATTATAATCTCGTGATTTGAAGTGGCAATGAAATATCCTGGTACTAAAATGTGTACAAATATGTGGCTATCTCCAATTAGATCGAGCATTATAATATTAATTTGTTCATCCTGAAGTGCTGGCTCTACAGGTATTCGTTCGAATTCAGTTTCTGATCGTATGTTGTGCAGAATGCTGTTACAAATTTCTCGGCAAATAGGACAATGATTATTTCTTTGCATCCATTGCCTTATACATGCTAGACAGAATTCATGATGACAAGGGTCAGTGACCGCTCGATCGTTTATTTGAGTCAAACAGATTGAGCATTGTCCTAGCGCTTGTCCAGGTTGCACGAAAATTGGACGTCTTGATGGTGACTGCCCTGGAGGTGGTGGGCCATCTCCCTTCGTGTTCGTCATCCTCCGTCCCCTTTCTCTATTAGGTGATCTCCTCGGTCGTCGGCTCGACATTGAATTCAATGATATTTCTTGAGAAAACCAATATTTACCACTTTACTACAAAATCTGCTTTCCAACTACTACTTGGCTTATCAGGAGGCGATGTCTTTCTTGAAAACAAGCGCAAAATCTTAACTTTTTCCGAATACTGGCAAACCTATTCTTGTCAAGCGTGTAATTTCAAACTCTTACTATTATTGTTATACTTATATAGAGATTTTCCATTTGTTGCATTTTAAGGCTATTGAATGTTTACAAACAATGGAAAGATTTTTAGGAACTCGAATTTATAGTTTACCCGATAACAATGTAAAGTTTTTCTGCTTTTCACTTTATTTATTGAAAAAAAAATAAATAAAATAAAATAAAATAAAAATAAAGGCGACCAGGAAATTTATTTTACTTCAATCGCATAATCCAATTTTATATTTATACGTATAGACTATACTCACTTTTATTAAAAAGTCATAAAATAATGTTATGTCACTTTTAAAAAATGTTATGTCACGTTCTAAGAAGGGGGCACGCTGAGAGATATCAGGATGGTATAAGTCCTCTACACTGACCACAGTAACACATGGCGAAAAATGTCGATAATAAATCATTCTTTATTCAAGAATCATATAATCATAAATATTATTAAAGAACGTTAAAGAACTAGCCTACACCTTGATACCAATGCTTAATGAGTGACATTCTCCATATACAGAGCGTTCAAAAAGTAAGTGATACAAAATTAAACTTTAAATAACTTTCAAACGACAAATCGAAAAAAACTCGTTTTTTCACGAAAACAAAGATCTACTTTTCTTGTGTTTGAATGCTATTCTTTTAATTTGTAAATTAATGTCATTTTAGCGGTACTAAAGATTAAATTTAGGCAGAAAACGCTTCCATAGGAAAATCATTGAATTTTTAAAGCGCTGAACAACAATGATTCTAAAAACGAACGAGAAAAGTATAGCTCGCGAAGATTTTTTAAATAAAATTGCACGAGAAATATTGTTATAAAATTTCGATTAAAATGCTTGTAATAACCGAAGAGCACAGATATCTTATAAAAAATTGGAGAAAATTTCATAAACTTGGGGCTCGTAAAATTTGCGAAAATCTCTTTATAGAATGCAATGCGCGACACTCAATAAGCGGCAAAGCTATTAAAAAGAGAGATTTGAACGATGGGATAAATAATAAAATGAACAGTATGAAAACGCTATTCTCATTTTTAGAGAGCCAATAAGAAATAATTTATTCTTCATAATATTTTCGTTTATAAAGATCCCTCAATGTCAATGATAAAATTAAATTAAAGATTATAAAAATCACAACAAGAGAAATAAATACTCCAAGAACTGCGCTGAATAATAAATCAACATCAAATCCTGTATACAACCAAAATTGAGCAAATATATCTTCGACGGCTAAATTTCTCATTTCTTTTGGACAATTAAGCAATGAATTCCAAAGATACTGAGTTTGGCACTGCCAAAATAACGATACATCAGAAAAGTTTCTACAGTGTCTTGCGAATCTAACAAAAAAGTGACCGCTTTCCATATGAAAACCAATCGGTTTTAGTTTCTTTTTTGTTGGATTGAATATAGTAGGTAACATACGTTAGATTGCAAGCCATTTGGCATGAAACAAAACCAGCCTTCATCGTCCTCTGCGAAAAATATTAGAAAACTTCCATTTTGCAGTTGAATTAGAGAGCGTATAGCAGCCAATGAAATCTTTTCCTTCGCTTTTTCAAAAATAAGTGAATGATAAAATGCAGGAACTTTGAGATCATCGATACTATAAAGTGAATACATAAGGATGATGCTCAGTTGTTGATTGGTGAGCTTTTTATCAAAAAATCCAACCATCGAAGTGTTTATTTGGTTTAGGCTACTATGTAACACATTGGGCAGCAATTGCCAGTGTTCTGTAGATCCTCTCTCTATGAATTTTCTATTTTCGAACACAAAATACCAATTCTTTCTGCCTATTTTCTTGATTTTAAGATCAATTCACAATGGCTAGTGGATCAAAATTTGAGCTCAATACCTTTAGAAAAATTGTTTTTCCGTACAAATGATTTTTGGGGTCTGTGATTGTGAATGAAACTTGAGGTTTCGTCGTCAAATTTTTCCACCCGTCACTTATTTTTGCAATGCATTCAGTCTCATTTAAAAATCTATTGAGTCTAAAATATGAATCGTTTTTGAACAAATAAATAGAACCATCAATGGTTCTAACGGCCGTATCAACGATTCCATCGTCGCACATATCTAATTTCTGCAGGTTTGTCGATTCAATTTTTTAAAAAGGATTTTCATACTATACTTACTGGAGTAACTATTTTTCGTTCTAATATTTTTTGAGTAATCTCGTCAATGCAAATCTCCGGCTGCACATTGGTGTTGCTTTGACAAAAAACTATTCCGAAAAATTTCAGTCGAAAGAGCAAAATAAAAAGCGACAACATTTTTCTAACACTTTTCCTGCTCCTTTGCTG